>APFE030107796.1:46325-76286 GCA_000404065.3 Pinus taeda | reverse complement strand
TCATGTAGATTTCCTCTTCCAAATCCCTGTGAAGAAATGATGTCTTCACATCCATCTGTTCTATCTCAAAATCAAAACAGCAGCAACAGATAAAAGTAATCTAATAGAAGTTACCTTGGCAACAGGAGAAAAAATATCACCAAAATCAATTCCCGGCACCTGGGAATAACCTTTTGCTACCAACCGAGCTTTGTATTTCTCCACCTTCCCTTCTACATTTTTCTTCTTATTGAACACCCATTTGCTGCCAATGGGTTTCCTTCCAGACGGAAACTCCACCAGATCCCAAGCCTCATTTTTGTGCAAAGATGCCATTTCATCAACCATGGCCTCTTTCCAGAGTTTTCCATCCTCTGAATCCACTGCTTCCTTCACAGTTCTGGGATCATCATCAGTAACAGACAAACCAAAGTTTGAACAGAAAGCAGATGGACTATACCTTTCTGGCTGCCTTCTTTCTCGAGCTGATCTTCTCACAGCCGGAGTTTGTGGCTCTTCATCTTCTCATTCCTCCTCTGCTACAGAGTCTGATTCTTCCTCCTTTAGTTCAAACTCTATCTTCACAGGTTCCTTTGGTTGGAATTCATGTTTAATAACATCTTTCACCTCTCTGAACACCACATCTCGACTGTACACAACCTTCCTTGTTACTGAGTTCCAAAGCTTATAACCCTTTGAACCATCCTTATACCCAATAAAGATGCACTTTTCAGATTTACTATCCAACTTGGTTCGTTTCTCCTTTGGAACATGTACATATGCATCATATCTAAATACCCTCAGATGTGAAAGAGAGGGTTTCTTACCAGTCCATACTTCTTGTGGAGTCTTATCCTCTAACGTTGATGAAGGTGACCTTTTGACCAAGTAACATGCAGTATCCACCGCCTCTGCCCAGAATTCTTGTCCTAACTCGGCACCACTGAGCATGCTTCTTGCCCTTTCCATTAACGTCTTGTTCATTCTTTCTGCGACTCCATTTTGCTGAGGTGTATATGGAGTAGTCTTCTGCCGTGCTATACCACACTTCTTACTTCTTCAAATTCCTTGCTGCAGAATTCTCCACCATTATCTTTCCTCAGTACCTTTATCTTCTTCTTTGTATGATTTTGCACCAGAGCCTTAAATTCTTTAAACCTGTCAAAGACTTCAGATTTCTTCTTAAGGAAATATATCCATGTGTTCCTTGAGAAGTCATCTATAAATGATAATAGTACACAGGCTTACCCAGTGATGGAACTTTCACAGGTCCAAACACATCACTGTGCACAAGCTCTAATATTTGTTTCGTCCTCTTACCACCAGAGGGGAAACTCACCCGATTCTGCTTCCGATATACACAATTGTCATAGAAATCAAAATCAAGAGAGCTATTACTCATACCTTCTACCATATCTTTACCATGAAGTATTCGAAGGCCCTTCTCTCCAATATATCCAAGCCTTTGATGCCAGAACATGGTATTCTCTCCAGAGACCACTAGATTTTCTGCTCCATTTTCAGGAACCATAGAACTATTGCACCCGTCAACAACAATGCTACCTTTCATCTTGTATAAAGTTCCAATCCGAACTCCCCGCATCAATACCAGTGCTCCTCGAACCATCTTGTAGGTATCCTTCTCGAACACTATCTTTACACCTGCATCATCCAACTTGCTTACAAAAATCAGACTTCTGGCCAATGCAGGAATATGCAGAACACCCGAAAGGGTTCTAACCCTTCCACCATGCAACTTCAACATTACTTTTCCGCGACCAATGATTCTAGCCTTCCTATCATCTCCTAAGAAGACATCACCACCATCGTATTTCTCATACTCGCTGAACCATTCTCTATGGGGAGTGAAGTGAAAGGATGCACCTGAGTCAATCAACCATGCCTCATGATCTACATGTGTACTTGAAGAATCCAAGTACACATCCCCACCTTCATCTGAGGTGGTTTTGGCCTCTGCAAAAGGAGCATCATCAGATCCCTTTCCTTTATCAGGAGCTTTAGATTTACACTCCCTTCTGAAGTGCCCTTCCCTTCTACATTTCCAGCACACCACCTTTGTAGGTTTTCCTGGAGATTTAGATCTCCCTCTAGATTTAGATCTCCCACTCGATGACTTATTTTTGTTTCTGTTCTGGGACCGTCCTTGTACAAACAAGGCATCACCATTCAGGTTGTCCATATTTTTCCGTCTCATCTCCTCCGTCAGCAAGGCTGAGACTATTTCATCAAATTGCAAAGCAGTTGCATTGCTACCTATTGCAATAACCAGATTATACCACGAGTCTGGTAGAGAACAAAACACACTGATGCACTTATCTTCATCTGAAATTTTAATATCAACGGATAATAAATGACTTGCCACAGTATTAAACGCATTCAGATGCTCTGTCACCAAGTCTCCATCTTTCATCCTCAGGTTATACAAATTTTTCCGCAGGAACAATTTGTTCACCAGAGACTTAGATTGGTACAAAGTCCCTAACTTGTCCCATAAAGCCTTCGTCGTAGCTTTCCCTGATACATTCAACAATACTCAATCTGAGACACACAATTTTATTGTGGTCTTTGCCTTCCGATCCAACTTCTTCCATTCTTCATCGGTCACTCCTGTTGGTTTAGTACCTGGATCTACCGCGATCCACTGATCTTTATCCACCAACAGATCCTCCATCTTGAGTTTCCACAACTCAAAACTCTGACCATTGAACTTCTCAATATCTATCTTTCTGCTGCTCGCCATCTTCTTTCACCACTAGAATCAATCTCGCAAATCTCCCACTGAGCAGGGTCTACCACAGGCCCGAGCGAAACCCCTCAGCAACAAAGGCGTCCCCTTGAAGCCAAAACAGCTCCGATACCAAAATGTAGGTTTTAACCCTGTACGGAAAATTACCTGCATACGAATTCTAAATCACAGGAAAAATAAAAATGTGAGAGCATAACACATAAAACTTGTATACACAGATATTTCTCACTGGATCCCAAAACTGGGACTACCAGCTTGATTTTTCATTATGTTCCTTTCAATGTTACAATACATATTTATACATGCCGAAGCATCCAATACCATGGACTGAAAAACCATCGTGTCCAAAACCATGGACCGAAAACCATAGGTAGGTTCAACCGAACCTAATATAGGGTCCAAAAAAAAATTTCCCGGGGCGCTGCCCCAGACCCTGTAGAGGGGGGCTACCCGCCCCCCTCAAACCCCCCTATGACCCCCCCGCTGCGCAATCGGCGCAACGAAGGGGGGGCTCCGCCCCCCCTCTAACCCCCAGTTCACTATGTAGGTTAGTCATGGAAAGAATATAACACAACCCAACAATGAGGACATATTATGGATCGGCAAACCCATCTGCATCACAGCCGAACTTGTGCATAGGATCTCGCAGCTCCCCTATGGTGGAAAAGACCCCCGGGAAATTGTTGATAGGAGTGGCGATGTAACGATGGTAGAAGCCCTGAAAAATAAGTACAAGCTTGAGAATGAGTAGCGAGGATACATTATTGATAGCATTTCAAATAAAGCAGTCTAGGTCGCCACCCAGCTATTGGCAGGAAAAGTGATGTGGAAATGTCGTGGCAATGAGGTTCCGGCAGTAGTCATTGCGCTTGCTGAGGAATGCGCAGCTAGGAAACGGTTCAATTGGTCGCAGTTCCTTTGTGAAGAGTTCCTGACCAACTGTCAGGAGGTCCAAGAGGAGGGCAAGACCTTCCATTATGCATGGCTACTGCTATCCATTATGCTGGTTACCACTGACTTACCCAACGATAGCTAGTTCCCTACCTTGGACAAGGATTGGCTAGAAGCTGCCAAATACGCCTCCATTTGGGCGACAAGGGATGCTGGATGAATTCAGAGCATCAACATCTTTTGGATATTGATGGATGCAAGTGTGTGACAATTGATTAATGGGAAACCTTACTTGTCCAATGAAATCTATGAAAGCATGAAGCATATTGTCGAGTTTAAAGCGGACATGCACTTTGTCTACATCTGAGTGCGCAAGGACCCCGACCAAACATGGACCAAACTCCCTTTCATTGCCATTGACGATGCTATTGATGCAGTTTTGGATATCTAGCCACCGGTATGGTGTGGACCAGAGGCAGTAGGGCACAATGAGGCTGTTATCCGAAGGTAGAAGGATGAAGCTAAGCGTGCTGCACAACAAAAGCGGAATGAACAACACGTTGTGGAGGTTCGGGCAACCTGGGAGGTGGCGCAAAACTCAATAGGAAAGGCACCATTAGGAGGGGCTGTGTCGAAAAGGGACAAAAGTAGTCAGAAGGTACCCACTAAGACAGTCACGGAAGAAACACCATCAGCTACCACGGGTGCGTCGTTGAAATGACCGGCACCAACAGAATGAACAAAGCCACAGAAGAAGGTCAAGGCATCTAAATCAGATGGCGAATGGACCACCTTAACCAAGGGTGACCTATATGACATAGGGGACATAGTTCATGACACCGCCTAGGATGTGTTGAGGAGGTAAATCCCCTCTGCAGACAGAGGCAATCACTACTAGCCCAGACCGGGTCTAGCAACAATCATCAAACGCTATAGCGCAAGTTCCTAATTGCAAATTAACAGAGAAAAGTCCCTCTCAACAATCAAATCCCTAAATCACCAAGCAGTCCTTCAAAACCGAAAAAAGTCCCAAAGACACAAATGAGTCGTGTAATCTAGGCCCAAAGTGAAACAAAGCGGAGTTCAAGTGAAAAAGAGGTAGGTCACTCAAACAAGGCAATGAAATGATTAACAACCACTAAACGAGTGCAAGGGAGCAATTAGAAAGTCGACTGGACTAATAAAAGACCAAAAAATCCTAAGGAAGGCTCGACACATAAAGCCACTAGATGCCCAAGGGCTAAAAATGTGAAATCGATAGAAAATGGCAAACAACCAAAGGGTAAAGGTTAAAACCAGTCAAACAAGGCTCCAACGCACTCAAGCAGTCGAGAAAATGTATCCAAAAGCTAAGACCAATCTCATAAGGCTTAAAACAAGCAAACTTTAAAAGTTCCTAGGCCTGGCGCGACTGTCAGGCTGCAACTAGCGCCTTTTAAGGATTGGCGCAAGGTGTATATTGACAACTAGCACCAATTGGCGCAACTGTTATGCTAAAAAAGCATGTCAGTCAAGTTTGCTATGCAAAAATAAAAAGTAAGCAATCCAAGACCATGCCAACGATAACCAAGTAAACCAAGAAGCAAGAAACAGCAAAGAACTCAACCCAGAGGGCTGACCAAGCAAGTAAAAATTAGGAAACAACCAAAAAGGAAAGACAGCTCCCCAGTGGAGTCGCCAAATTTTTGAGGAGGTAAATCCCCTCTGCGGACAGAAGCGATCCCTACTAGCCTAGACCGGGTCTAGCAACAATCATCAAACGCTATAGCGCAAGTTCCTGATTGCAAATTAATAGACCAGTGATGAAGGCCTACCTAGATTCCAACGCTAGTGCTTGTAGAAGAGGTGGTGCTCTCGTTCCTTTGCTCCGGCAGATCACAATCCCCACAATCTCCGTGAATGGACACCTGCACATACAAGAAACAACACAAACATAAGCATAAAATCCAGCATATGCAACTATATATCAGCCATAAAGGATATAACTCATCATCATCACAAATAACAATAAGAGTGGAACCATAACCAATAGTCATTCATTAATAATTAATCAAAGAAGAATACAACCAAAGTTCTGACGCTAGATTCTCCTTTGGCTGGGTAGTCAGCAGCACATGTCTTGCAAAGCTTGTTGGGAATAGGGACAAGCCTTTCTCTCTTTGGTTATTGGACCATAATCTCCTTACTTGGATTTGGCCTTATGGGAATTAAGAAGGCTCTTGCAGCATGAAGCTCTTGGAAACTCAACAATTCTCAATCTCTGGAACTCTGGAACTAGCTTGCCAAGGAAAATGGGCAAGCTTTTATAAATGGAGGAAGGGGAGTTGGGATCATAGCCAATAATCATGGGATTGGCCATATCATCAAGGAAGCTTCCATGAGAGGTGGAAAACCACTTCCTCTCTATGGAAATCCGTAGCCGAACCACCCAACTCAAGATAGATAGCAGTCCAGGAATTTGCTAGGACAAAACTTCTGTCGTTTGTTTGTTAAAAAACACCTTTTATTATGGTTGGGGCGGGTGCGACTCTATGATAGAGTGCCAATTGGCACACCCTCTTTGGAGGACTTTCCCCCTTGGCGCGAGGGCTGCACTATGGAACCGCGCCAATGGAAGAAGAGCTATTTTTAGGGTTTTTTAGCAGGAGATGTCTTTAGGGAAAACAAAGCTCCTGTTCAGGGGAATGCAATACAAGTGTTTGTAGGCCATCTCACTTCTCATAGGTCTCAGAATGAGTCCTCCAAGATGCGGGAGAGAGGTAGTAGGGACGGTGACAAATTGCTGTGTAACAGGATGCTATCGACAAGGCCATGTCAAAGCATCAGATTGTGTTGGGGGAGCTCCATACACAGCTACGGGAACTTGGGATCTGGGTCGCACCAACGGGCACCAACGCTACTCAGGGAGTTCCCAGTATGAAAGCTAATGAGCTACTTCTGAAGGCCCAAATGGATCATACCATTGTGATTCTAGCAGGAGCACTAATCACCGAAAATGCAGAGGACCGAGTTGGGCTAGGACGGCTTACAGGGCTAGGACTAAACGTGGCTACCCTACTACGAGAGAGCTTGCACCAGCTCCAGGACAGTGCCACAATGGAGCTCCGCGCTAGGGACGGCCACACCGAACAGGTACTTTGCGAATAGAAAATTAATATAGAACAGCTGAGCCTCCAATGGGATGAAGCAGTCACACAGAATCAGCAAGTGGAGCAGCTAGTAGTGGAAGCCTGTTTGAGTGCCCCTGAGCTAGAGATTAAGGCTGAGCTACCTATTGGGACACGAATCCACAAGTTGGCTACTAGGTTCCGTAAAGCAAAGGAGGAGGTCACGCAAATCCAGCTAGAGCTTAGTTTACAGATAGCGGAATTAAAACTGCAGGTGCAACCTTCGACGCCACCAGAGGTTACTGAGCAGCGCAAAAATATCATTACCTCTGAGCGCAAGACGATCACATGTTCGATGAAGGAATGTACCAACTTGTTGACTCAGTCGATTGTTACACTCACCTCACTCCAGGAAGATCCAACACTGCAGTGACTGGAAGCTGAGACATGGGAGCTCCAGCAAGCCTATGATAATATCAGGGGAACCGTGCAGACGGTTGTTATTCCGTAGTGCTTGGCTAAAATAAGGGAGGCCCAAGACCTGAAAATCCAAGTTGATGCAGCTAGATAGAAGGAAGCCGTGATTAAAGCTCGTCTCCAGCCATGGCTTGATGAGGCATTCGTGGTTTCGACCACCATCAAGCGCAAGGTAGCACACATGCAGATAGAATATGCAACCATGGAGACAGCAGAGATAGAGACTGATGTGTCAGTGACACACATGGAACTGATACTGTGGATGATGGAAGAATTTTCTGCAAGTACAAGCAAAGCACAGAGGTTGCTAACCGACCTCCATGCAAAGATTACCGCACCAGTTGAGTGAATCGAGATGAGTCACAATGATTTTGTTGGAAGACTGTTGGGTAGCAGAAGCCCGTGTAACGGTCATAGGGCACAAAGCTTGAAATTTTTGGTTGAGATAGGGTAAAGACTCTGCAGGATGTGTGGAGCGCGAATTGTAATAAGTCAAGTCAAAGGGTTGTCCACCCAAAGATAATGTAAAGGAATGTAAATTGAGTTGGCCCACCCATGATCCGCGGACCATGGAAATGTATAAATAGAGTGAGGCTCTATGGTTGGAGTAGTTAGTTTTTGGAGCGTGAATGATCTGAATGGTAATGGGTTTATGAGCTAAGAAGTTTTGGAGCATCTATAAGTCCGAGTTGAGGGTATTGGGTAGTGGGTAGAGGCTCTGTAGCTGTGTGCACAGAGGCCTAGTAGAGTCCGGAGTTGTGTGCGCAGACCCCCTATAGCTGAGTGCGCATGGTAGATCAGGATGTATCGATGATAAAGTGGAAGTAAAGATAAGTTTATTTTGAAACACTGTGTTGAACCGAGCTATTATAGATCTGATTAATTTATTATTGATACTTCTATTGAATCTTTATGCATATTCTTATGATATAGGTTGATACAAATCTATATCTCTATTAAATGTGCGCCCTAGTTATCTTGATTAAATGTTTCCTTAAAGACCAACACAAGTAGATCTGACCTATAATAACTCCTTAAGTAATTAGTATCGAGATCTGTGCGGAAATAGAATAACGCGCGGCCACAAAACAGTGCGCGGAACATCCAGTCCACATCTAGACATCCCAAGGGTGCAGAAACTTGGTTCCAACACCCTCTCCTACTACCTCGGGTGAGACCTCAGTCCGCGCCCCACGGGATATTGCCGAAAGGGCCGGTAGTTGCTGGATTTGTTTGGCTATATAATTCTTCCAAACCTGGGTCAAGCCCATATAATCCAATAAGGTGATTGTGCCAAGTCGTCTACTATACTATATTTATGGGAATCTTGGTTAGAAGCCACATTACGGCATAATGTTCCCTTGGGGATCTTAGGAATTGACTCAACTTTAGGTTGAGGGATTTGTAGTGGACCATTTAGTGTCGTAAGAGGCTCAATAGATAATTTGGTTTTGGACTCACTGGTGGATGAAGTTGATGGCGTGTCATATTGACACGAACGATTTGTAAGTTGATATTAAAGGTATTAACCTCGTCATAATTCATCATGAGGATCTAGTAGTCACCAGGACCAGAAGGTTGGGGAAGGTGGGCTGCTTGACCTTGCTGAGGTTGAGCAGCAACAAATCCTTCCTGGGGGGAAGGATTTGTGAGCATGGCCAGGATTCTGAGGCAGTTTTTGCATTGGGGGGTTGACCTCTAGAAGCTGCTTGGGCTTCCCATATTTTGCGCATAGGGGTAAGAGGGGACACTCATGAGTATAATTTCCATGTACACCACAACATGCACAAGGTTGGTTTCCTGCACTTGCAGTGGGTCCTGACATGATGAAGGTATGTGGTGAAGGAGGCTTGAAATCAGATGAGGAATTAGATGAACTAGAAGAGGAGTCAGTTTGGGGACTCGAGGGACTATGAACTCGAACCCTACGGGGGGACTAATATGCCCAAGTGGAAACTAGGGATGAAGGCCTAAGAGCCTCTGTGACAAATGCCTTGGTGACGCAATGGTTGTAAGACACAAGTGACATAGAAATGATAAAGTAAGATCAACAAGATGTTTTTGTCTCTATGTGGGGAGAAAAATTAATTAAGTTAAGTCTTGGCTTGGCGGTGTAAACCAAGCACCCTTCACTTAAGGTGTGCTTGTGTGTGTAAGTGTATTTATTAATTAAGCCCAGCTCGTGTTTGAAAAAAGAAAAATATTGTTGAAATAAACTGAAATTAAAAACAGAAAATGAACAACAAATTAATTCTCTAAACCCCACCCAAACTGGGTTTGCAAACACTGCGTTGGTTGGTGGTGAAATCAACTAAAAAAACATGAAAAAGGCCAAGAGATCTAAGCGTTAATGTGACTGGGACCAAATGACACTATGCTTATGGAAAGTGGTGCAGCAACAACAATAAATCAGGGAGGAAAATCACTGCAAAAAGATAGGGAGATGGCCATGAAACCTAGGGAAAACAATGGAAGCCTAAGGCAAATGACTGAACAAGGTTCAAGAGAGAAATTTGGATGGAAACAACCTATCTTTGAATATCTAAAACATCAAGGTACAGATATGGAAAATATGGTTGAAATCTCTGCAAAAACTCATACTTCTCACTCACCTAAACTGCTCTTATAAAGATGGAAGTGTACTAGAAGCCCTAAGGGGCTAAGATCCACTTCAATGAGTGAAATAGAGTATACCAAGGCCTAAGTAGGCTAAGACCGTGGTCAACCAGCCCAGCAGACAACTCTCAACAAAACCTGGAAACAGATCACTAAAAACCCTAAAATCACATGTACTAACCTGTTTAGGGGGATATCGCTTTTTTTGGGCCAGAAAGTGCACTCTGAACCTCAAGATCACACTTTTTGGGCAGGAAAGTGTGGTTCTACTCCTCAGTTCTTGGGTGGCAAGTCTCGGAGAAAAAAAAATATTATATATATATATATAAATAATAATAATATAATAATAATAATATAAAATAAAAAAATAAAATAAAAAAAAAATAAATAAATAAAAATAAAAATAAAATAAATAAAAATAAAATAAAATAAATAAATAAAAATAAATAAAATAAATAAACAATAAATAAATAAAAAATCATCTCTATTGCGGCTAGTTCCAGCGACCTATGGAAATTACTAGAAAACTTAGTAAAGTTAGAAATTATGACTGTCTAGTGTTAGAATGCTAGTAAACAACATTAAGAGACTGAGAAAAAAAAAACAAAAAACAAAAAAAAAACAAAAAAAAAAACAAAAAACACCTTAAGTTGAAAATTGAAGGTCATCTAGGTTTTCAAGTCAGAATTAAAAACACAGTGGAGTCACCAATTTGTTATGTAGAATTCTTCTTGAATGTGTACGAAAAGAAACTATTTTAGGTTGTGGATGACAAACAACCCTAACAATAAAAATGGTTGTTAAACATTGTATATCTACATCAAATGATAGAAACAAAACCTGCCAAAGCCTTAATCTATGCCACAGTCATAGTTAAACAGCAAAATGGAATAGTAAAATAAGTGCAAATCACTCTAATAATCCAATGGGAACCAGATATATAAAGAATATATTTTATTAAACAACACCTGTGAAGGGAAAAATAATGTTACCAGTCCCCCTCTGTGGGATGGATGCTTGGTTATCCTCAATGTTTTCAACTTTTGTAGAGTCTTTGTCCTTTATAATGTGTAAAACCTAGCAAACAAAATGTCTGAGCTCAATGAAAACTCAAATGAAAAAGAAGATGGTGTGTGACAGTGATAATAATCAGAGCTTCAACAGTGAGTGCAACAATGAAAATAATCGAAAGTGAAGAATTAATGAAAACCCTTCTATTTATAACAAAATATTAGGTTATCCTCAAGTAATGAGCAATAATAAGATATTATTAACCCCATTTTAGAATTAACCATTTGGAATACTTTATTATATTTGGTTAGAGGGAAAAAGTATTTAAACTTTTATTTAGAAATAATAAATAAATAAATTATTTATTTTTCATCTCAAGAAATATGGTTAAGGAATAATAAACAAATAATGCTTTATTTAAGTATTCCTAGGGGATTTTGTCAAACTTAACAAGGAATAATAACTAATTAGTGATTAATTAATTATTCCTAGAGAAAAATAAGATAATTAATGATTTATCTATTTATCTATTTATTTCTCATAAGTGGGTCAAATGTGATAAGGAATATTAATTAAACAATGGTTTAATTAATTATTCCTAGAAGATAATTAAATAAATAGTGATTTAATTTATTATTCTTCATGGGTTTAATTATAAATGACTTAACAAATGTGGTTTATTAAGTAATTCTCATAGTGAAAGCAACTTTACTATGGTAAAATTGGCCCTACATGGTGTACTTTGATCCATCTAGTAAATTATGAATAGATGATCAATTTTTTTTTATAACAATGAGTCCAAGGTCCTTCATCTCAAATTCAGAGGCTATCTCCCTCTTAAACTCAATCATCAAAGGCTCACTACCTCTCAAGAATATAAAGTCAACATATAAAACCAAAATCAATGACATACTTTCGACTACCTTGAAGTAGAGGTTGGGATCGACATTTCTTCTTGTGAATCCCAACTTCACAAAATAACTATCTATGCGAGCGTACCATTCTCTAGGGGATTGCTTCAAACCATACAATTCCTTCTTCAACCTACAAACACGTGTCTCTTGATCCTCTACTTCAAATTCCTATGGCTACTCAACATACACTTGTTCATTTAACATGCCATGGAGGAATTTTGTCTTCACGTCCATCTAATGTAGGGTCCACCCTTGACTTGTGACAAGTTTGACTATTGAACGAATGGTTGTATATTGAGCCACAAGTGCAAATATGTCGTCATAATATTCTCCCTCTTTCTGGGAGAATCCTCGGGCCACAAACCTTGCTTTATATTTCTCAATTCTACCATCAACTCCATGTTTTATCTTGAATAACAATTTTGAAGTTACCACAGATCTCCCCTTCGGTTTCAACACAACATGCCATACAATATTATTCATAATTTATTCATATTTTTTGGCCATAGCATCCTTCCAAACTTTTTCTTTAATGGATTCTTCAAATGTGGGAGGTTCTTCTTGAATTATAGTGCTCATGGTTGCAGCATGTCGCTTGTATCTGCATGGATTATTCCTTTCTCTAAATGATTTTCGAATGAGAACTTGTCTCTCATCATCCTGCAATGTGTCATAGAGCCAAAGTGGCATATTCCTAGTAGGAGGATCACTTGGAGGAGGATCTAAGGGATCCATAGGATCCATGGGATCATTGGAAATGTCGTACTCAGATTCAAGCACAGAAGTGTTGAATAATCTAGGGAAAACGTGTGTAGTGTGATTCTTCGTTACTTGATAAAAATTCATGGAGTATTTTTACTTTTCTTATTAGCTTAATATTATTCTTCTTATTATTAATGCATGTGTGTGTGCCTCATCAAATTATACCAAAACATAAGAACAAGAACACAAGATTTTGGCTCTCTTCCAAGGCCAAAACCTCTCTTCTCTTGAGAGAAAACCCCTTCGTGAATTTCTCTTATTTAAGCTTCTATTAATCAATGCTAAACCCTAGACCCTTGTCTAGGATATTCTCCAAGCACAAGTCAAGTACTCCCCTCTTGTCTGCACTTTGTTCGCTAGGACATAGGCTTCCTCTTTCCGACACTTTTCTTCCCAACACTTTGTCCTTCTTCTTTGTTTCTTGTCCAGAGATAGACCTTCATTGAGTGAGCCTTCTAGTTGAGGTGTTCCTCTTCTATCCCTTGCTTAATTAGACTTCCTCTTTGACCAAGTGAGATCATTCTTTATGTATGGGTGTATGACTGTATTGTTTTTCTATTGCCTTAGTTTTATTATGTGTGGATGGTACCCTTAGTGAATTAGGGTCCTTTTAACTTCTCTAGAGAGATAGGATTCTTTGTTAGGCTTGGGATTCCTTGTACGCTTGATTTCTCATCCAAATAATGGATTGTTCACTAGTTGTTGTTATGCCACAAACATACCTTCATTGTACCTCGCATGTGTGACTGTTTCTAGCCCTAGAAATAGTCCCTTATACATAGGTCTTCATATTTCTTACTTTGCTTGATGTGCTTCCCTCTTCACTTGGATAGAAGGCCTAGTAGGCCTAGTTTGAAGTCCAAACAATGATGGATGAGCAACCTTAAGTTTGTTGTTGTAGTGACTACAGTCAGCCCTTCCATTCCTCACACATGTAGCTACAACTTACCCTAAAATAGTCCTTTATTATTCGGTTATCTTTCCTCCTTCTTCATTGCTCTAGAGGCTCCCTTAAACTTGAATTTTCCACCTTTCACTTGGCTACACTTACTCATTGATTTCAAAGATGATCTTTGCTATCTTTGGAGGAGTGGATAGCCTCTATATATAGAGTATTGTCCCTCCTTTAGGCTAACTTATAGGCCGACTAGCTGTCCTTAGGCCGA
Organism: Pinus taeda; assembly: GCA_000404065.3. NCBI lineage: Eukaryota > Viridiplantae > Streptophyta > Pinopsida > Pinales > Pinaceae > Pinus > Pinus taeda. Next base: position 62,596 of record APFE030107796.1, on the reverse strand, counting down.
CTTGACTATTTCTTCATTATTTTCTTTGTTTTGCTTCTTCAGGAGGACGTTGCTACATGGAGAGGACTTGCACTTGTCTTGGAGGTATTCGTTTGACATTTATACTATTTTATACATAGTGTAACATGCCCTCAAAGGGTCTTACATAAATACATTTGACTCTGGACTTCCTAGAATCACTTAAACATGTGCTTGACCTAATTCAATGAGAAAGAAACTCATTGAGAAGTATTATAAAAATAATTTCTCTTTTCTTGAATAAATACAAAAGTCAAACTTACATTTATCAAGACCGAACCTAGTTACACTTCCTTTAACACTCCCTCTTAACTAGGGAGGTATTCATACAACAGTACAAGGTGTTTGGCTATTATCAATCTTGAAGTATTCACATAAGAGAAACTAGATTTACAATCCATATGTTATAATAGCATATCCATCAACATTGTCATATTGCAAGGCCTTGACTAACAACTCCATCTCTCTACGAGACCATGAGCTACAATGCTGGTGAGACCAATGATTTATAGACACCTTCGTCATTGTCTCTAAAGGTACATACCCACTTGGGTGTTCACTGAGTATGACCTTCTAGGACTATTCTCATCTTGGGTTCCCAACCCTCAAAGAATATCAATCCACTTTCCTACTCTTGTCATGGATTCCCTACACAACCTCAAAGAGTATTAGATGTCAGATGATTACCTAACCCTCCCATTATTTCTTCCCAAGTGAAGACAAGAATGTTGTGTCTATCTTGTGTCTACATTTCCATTCATGGCCTTCATCTAGACTTATGGCTATTAGTATTGGTCTAGTGCATGAACCATGAAAATGGAAAAACACAATTGTCACTCCTTTGTAATCAATGGTGATCTAAAACTCCCTCTTGATCAGGGATTTGTCATAGCTCCATCTTAATTAGGGACTCTTTCATTCATCAGCAATTTCTTCTTTGTGGGTCCTTCAGCTACTTGATCTGCTTCCTTTCTTTGATGTCATGAAGTCTTTGTTCTAACTTCTTCAAGGTAAGGCACCATCCATAGATCACTTTCCTTCCTGGTTTGTCATGCCATTTTTTCCTTCGTGGAAAGTGGATTTCTTGTTATTCCTCGAGTTTTCTTGTAATATCAAATACTCCTTTGTCATATTTTCCATGCTTTGAAATACTCTTCTCATGGATGCTTCATTATACTTGCTTGTTTACATGCTTCGACCTAGTAGCCCATCATGACTTCATCCTAATATTGCTTCAAAATTTCTTTTTCTTTTGTTGGATGGCTTCTTCATCACGACATCTTCGTAGAGTAGAATCAATTATATGCATCTTTCATATCTCCAAGGCCTTCATAGGTTGATCCAGGTGGATATTGGTGTCCACCTACCAAGTCCACTTGGACCCCAGCATTGTTTCTTCCAGCTTTTTAGTTTCCTTAATTGTAGCATAGTTTACTATTTTTAGCAGTTTTTTGGGTATTGAACTTCCAGAGCCATTTTGAGGGCCTAAACAAAGTTTTTTGGGAAAACTGGGAGCAACATCAGATAGATCTTTCTAACGATATATTGTGCGCGTCAAACGGAGATTGTATGCAAAAGTTACGACCCCGCGGAGTTGATGTACCAATTTACCCAAACGGGGCCCACAATTTCGCATTTCATCTTCTAGGGTTAGGTTTTAGGATGTTTAGGGTTTTCTATTGTTTCTCAAAAATAAATAGGCCTTCGAGCCTCATTGTAGCACAGTTCAGAGGCATGTAACCGACACATCTCTTCTTAGAGATAAGCTACCATTGCCCTAGCTAGTTTATTTCCATTATTGTTCGTAAGCATATTTCAGTATTTTACATTAATGAAATGAAGTATTATTTCTGCTGCATATCTGTGTTTATGCTTATCTCTATAATTTGCTGCATTCCTGTTTAAATCTGGATCATAGGTGTCAAGGGTCCTTTCTTTCTTTGACAAATTTGTCCTGCCTTCTTTCGAGAGATATCTTCCAAGCATCTTGTCAAATAGTGATTCTTGATGATCATGGTGTTCTTCACATGCTTGATCTCTTTCTTCATTTACTTCTTCTTAGATAGATAGGTCAACCATCTTAGGCTTCTTGTGAGAGCATTTCTTCATTGCTTGTTTCTTGGACTAGTCAGCATTTCTTATTGCTTCGTAGTCATCAATATTATACTCCTTATGTGATCATATTCTTTTGTTTACCTTCATTGCATTGTAGTACATGCCTTCGAGCATGTCCTTGGTGAAAGATATTATTTCATACTTGATCATGTTATAGAACTATTCCCAATATACAAATGATAACATGACTAAACCTTGATGCGTACATACCTCATCTTGATTCTTCTTTGATCATCTTAGCTTCATTTGGTTGTCCTTGGCGTGGCCCTTCTTACTTCATCTTAGCTTACCTGTATATCATCCTTTTCTTGAATCCCGTGAATGGGATTCCCAATGAGACATCTACTTTGGTTTATGAACCTTCTTTTGAAGATTCAATCATAAGATCTTAAATACTCTTGCCTTGCAAATGTTTCTTTTATTTTGATGATGGGGGTCTTCTTAGATTCTTAGTCATGATCAATTTTCCTTTCGTCGTGGATGAGGTCATATACTAGGTATGCTCCTTCTACATGAGTATCTTGAGCTATATCTGCCATGATCATATATTCTAGAAGATATTTCTACCCATGCATTTTTATTTTTATTATAAATGCTACATCTTCATGAGTATCTAGAACTCTATGTACATCATGCTTCTAGATTCTAGAGGATGGTTCTAGCCATGCAATATTCCTACATGATCCTATACTACTAAAAGACTTGAAAGAAGACTATAAGTAAATATTTTGACTTAGTCATAGTAGATATCCGAAGGATCTTCCTTCTTTTGCTTATTTTCTTCTTCTTTCACCTCTTGAGTCATGTGAGCTTCTTCCCTTTTTCTTTTGTTCTTGTTCTCCTTCTTAATCGTAGGACAATTCCTTTTGTAGTGTCCATATTCTTGACATCCAAAACATTGGAGTTTGGACATGTCTTTGTTGTTTGTTCTTCTTGGACCAAACTTGCCAAATTTACCCTTTCTCTTGGCCATGGTAGAAAATGCTTTCTCCTTTGATCCCACATCTTCTTTTTCCTTGAGTTTATTGGCATTATGGCATAGGTTTGGCAGGTTTGGTGCTATGGCATAGGTGTTGTCATTGATGGAAACTCACTCTGGTGACAGATCTCAGTTCAGGGCCTAAAAATGAAAGAAAAATATATATACGCAGGTTCTCCACGACGAAGGCACGTATACACGCGAGTTAGTCATTCAAAAGTCACGTATGCGTATACACACACTTTCATGTAGGGAAAAAGCGTGTACATGTAGAGATATGTGGGAGATCTCATTTTTGGTCTGTGGTATTCTCTCCTTGGTATTTGAACCTATGGTTTTGGACCTTGGTATCTCGTCTGATGTGTTGATCCCAAGTATTGGGTCATTGGTATTGATCTATTATGGTTTTGGGTTGTGGTATTGTGAAAGGCAAGACTATAAAAGAGGAAAAAGAACATTAGGCAATGGATCATCTGAATTATTGAAAATCTGATAACATGCTAGATCTGGAATACTAGTGATTGGGTTATGGTGCAGATCTGGATCTGAATGAAGGAGGAACCTGAGCGCAAAAAGGAAGGATAAGTTCTCTTAATGGGTCAAAATCTTAAAGCTTGAATAATGGTATCTCTGTATGATTTTGATCTGTGATATGTGGCGCACGCTTGATCTATAAATCTGATAATCTGGGTTAACTAATGTCTGATGATTGAAAGAGTGAATTATCCTTTATAGATCTATACGCAAGTTCAGTGAAGCTAAGGCGCGTATACACACAGTTTCTGCAAGTGAAAGAGGCGTATACGCTGGTTGGTCTCGACGCAGAAGCGTATACACGTAGTTTCTGCAAATGAAAGAAGTGTATACGCTGGTTGGTCTCGACGCAGAAGCATATACACGCAGTTTCTGCAAGTGAAAGAAGTGTATATGCAGGTTGGTCTCGATGCAGAAGTGTATGCACGCAGGTTTCTGAATAGTGAAGTAGCTTACGTCTCTTGAATTATGTTTTAGCTGCTTCTGATGTTTAGCTACAGTGTTCTGGGTTCATAATTGGCGTGTGATTACTGTTATTGTATTCTGGGTACAGCAGTCGGAGAAGTGTTAATTTGATTTAGTACTAATGGTGAAAAAGAGATTATTTGATGATTGATTGATATTCATGGATCCAGTCTGAAAATTTATGAAACGTGGTCCCTGGAAGAAAAGAGAGGGTTGTAGCTCTCTGCAGGTTGCAGCCTGCGTACTGGTAAAGGACTGCACCAATACAGAATCATTTTCAAAAGAAGTTTCTAATTGAAAATATAGAGACATATTGCAGCAGGTGGTTTTCACCCACATTGGGTTTCCACCTTATATCTTGTGTTCTTGTTTGTGATTGTCTTCTGCTCTATTTTATTGTTCCTAGTTACTATTTATATGATTCTGATGTACAGATTAATGTTCAACATCTGTAGAATATATTAAATTATAAGTCTCCGTGGTATACGCGGGTTTCCTTATCTGTAGTTTCATATATACGCGGTTTTCTCTAACTGAATCAGCGTATATGTTCTGGGTTTGAAAAGAAAATAATTGATCAGATAATACTGATTCACCCCCCCTTTCAATATTATTTCCAACAACTGGTATCGGATCCGGTCCTTCAGAAGAAGCTTGATCGCTTGAAGGAAGATCTATCATCATGAGCAACTACGAGAGAGAAGCATTGATAAGGCCACCAATTTTTTATGGGACCAACTTCGTCTATTGGAAGGTAAGAGTCACAGCCTATCTTTAATCTCTTGGTATAGAAGTCTGGGATATCATAGATACAAGGTACACTTTTCCTTCAGCAACTCCTACAGATCCGACTAAAAAGAAGCAGTTTGAAAGAAATGCAAAGGTTGTCAATACTCTATTAGGATGTCTATCGCAATCAGAATTCGTCAAGGTGATGCAGTATAAAACCGCAAAAGAAATATGGGACAAGATCGTTCTGAGCTATGAAAGAGATGAACAGGTAAAACGAGCAAAACTTCAAACCCTCAGAATTCAGTATGAAAATCTCATAATGTATAATGACGAAAGTGTGGCTAACTATTTCCTACGTATATATGAGATTGTTAATTGTATGAAAAACTTGGGTGAAGAAATAAAAGAGGTTGTTATGGTTGAAAAGGTTCTAAGATCTTTGTCCTCTAAGTTTGAATCAAAAGTTTCTATAATAGAATAAAAGGAGAATCTTCAGAAAATTACCATGTCGCAACTACACGGAATTCTAACCGCTTATGAAATGCGAAAAGGAGTACCATCAGACAGAAGAGAAGTTGCATTCAAGGCTTCAGGTAAAGGAAATTACTATGAGTCAGGACATATGTCAGAAGAAGAGGAAGAATCAAATTTTGTCAAGAACCTTCAACGGGGTGCTGGAAGATTCAGAGGTAAGTTACCCTTCAAATGCTTTGCTTGTGGAAGAGTCGGTCACTATGCTGCCAAATGTCCTCATAAAGATAAGATTGACAAAGTTAAGGAACCTGTTAGATGGAACAAGAAACAGAATGTAAGTAAGAAAAGCTACTACACTCATGAAGATAGTGATGGACTCTCAAATATTGATGAAGATGAACGAGGTAATAATTATAGACTTTTAATGGCTTTTGAAGATGATGATTTCATGGATGCTATAGATGAAGAAGGTATTTATGAAGAGATTTCTAAACTCAAAATTTGTTTAGAAGAGAAAAACATGATTATTGATACTTTGCAATTTCAACTGGCTGAAAGTGAAAATCATCATGAAAAGTTAGAATGTGAAATAGTGAAACTTAGAAAAGAGATTGAGAAAACTAAAGCTCTTAATCTTAGATTCGTTAAAGGATCTGAAACGTTAGATGAGATTATCAAAGTGCAACGTTCTCCACTAATCAAGACAGGTCTGGGATATAACAAAGAAGCATCTCAAGCACAGAAGCCATCCACCTCCAAAAGTTATATTGATGCAACAAGGAGAAGTGAAAAAATTGACAATCGACAACAAAGGCACAATGCTGCTCACCAGGTAAATCAGGGACATTTTTATTCAAGAATGAACAGAGATCACCAAGTAAATCAGGGGCAATCTGCTTCAAGGATAAACAGAAGCTACAACAGACCACAGGTAAATCATTATCAATTTGCCTCAAGAATGGATGTTAATGAAAACTACAATCATTCGGTCTGCAGGGTTGAAAATCGCAGGAATTTCTTCAATGGTCAATGTTTCTCTTGTCACAACTTTGGAAATAGAATGTTCTATTTGTAATAATTTTGGTCATGAAGATTCTGAATGCAGGAGCAGGTTTCGGCAGACAACTCAGAAGGAGAAAGCCTCAAATATCAAAACATGGAGAATGAAAGAATCACAACCAGAAAGATGTGGTATAGCCTTATATGAAGGGCAAGAAAATCAATGGTACATTGACAGTGGATGTACGAAACATATGACAGGTGATAAAGAAAAACTTCAGTCATATAGTGCCTTGGAGAAAGAGAAGAAGGTCTCATTTGGAAATGACACCCCTGCACTCATAAAAGGTAAAGGTTCTGTTCTTTTAAAAGAAAAGGTCAAAGCAGGAAATGTTATGTATGTTGACAGATTAAAGCATAATCTATTGAGTGTCAGTCAAATGTGCGATCAAGGAACAGAGGTAATATTTCGATCAAATGGATGTAGTGTTCGTGATCTTGATACATGAAAAACAGTGCTCAAAGTCATAAGAACTCCAAATAATTTGTACATATTCAAAGAGGGACAACATCAATGCAATCTAAGCAAGAATGATGAACACTGGCTATGGCACAGGAGATTGGGGCATCTAAGCTTCTCACAAATAAGGAAAGCATGCAAATACTACACAGTTCGTCATCTTCCAGACATCAAAATTCCAGATAATACAATATGTAAATCATGTCAGTTTGGTAAGCAAACCAGAACTAACTTCCCTAAGAAGGAAGGATCAGCTAGTAGACCTCTTGAGCTTGTCCATACTGATGTATGTGGTCCGTCTAGGAAAAGGTCACCTTGGGGAGAAGAATACTTTATATTATTCATTGACGACTATTCAAGGATGGTTTGGATAAGGCTCATGAAGCACAAAGATGAAGCCTTCGAAAAATTCAAATCCTTCAAAGCTTTGGTTGAGAACAAATCAGATCACAAAATCAAATGCCTTAGGTCTGATCGAGGAGGAGAATTTACCTCGAATGAATTTTTCGATTTTTGTGAAGAACATGGAATAAGAAGAGAATTCTCTATAGCCAGGACTCCTCAGCCAAAATGGAGCAGTGGAAAGGATGAACAGAATGGTTCAACAAATGGCTCATGCTATGCTTGATGAGTCTGGAACTCCCGCAACTTTCTGGGGTGAAGCTGCATTTGCTGTAGTTGTTATTCTCAACAAAACAGACATTCGGGTGAAAAACACTCAAACCCCTCATGAGCTCTGGTATGGTGAGACTCCTTCAGTAAAATATTTCAAAATTTTTGGAAGCAAATGCTATATCAAAAATACTGATGAACATATTGGCAAGTTTGAACCTAGAGTAGATGAAGGCATTCTCCTTGGTTACTCTCCACACAGCAAAGCTTACAAGTGTTATAATAAAAGGCTTGGAAAAATTGTTGAAAGTATTGAGGTAGTGGTTGATGAAGAAGAAAACACTCCTAGGCAGGTAAGATCTGAAGATTTCGAAGATGATGAGGACTATCCATCAACATCAAATCAGATTCATGATGAAGAAGAAACCTATGAAGAAGAAACCCATGAGGAGCCTGAAGAACAAATAAGGATAAAAGAAAAGACTCCATCCAGGTACGTTCATAAAAATCATCCAGAATCTCAAATTTTGGGGAAAAAAGAGGTAGGAATACAAACAAGAAGAAAATTTGCAGAAACTTCAAGCTATTTGGCATTACTCTCCCCCAATGAACCACAAATTGTAAGAGAAGCATGCAAAGATGAATGCTGGGTCAAGGCAATGGATGAAGAACTTGAGTAGATTGAAAAGAATAACACTTGGGAATTGGTTCCTAGACCAAAAGATAAGAATGTCATAGGGACAAAATGGATATTCAAAAACAAGTTGAATGAAAATGGGGAAGTTATTAGAAACAAAGCTAGAATTGTTTGTAAAGGGTATGCTCAACAAGAAGGAATCGACTTTGAAGAAGCATTTGATCCCGTTGCTAGACTTGAGGCCATCCAAATGTTCCTTGCTCTCTCAAGCTTTTAGAAGTTCAAAGTATTTCAAATGGATGTGAAATCAACTTTTCTGAATGGAGACTTAGAAGAAGTTTATATTGAGCAACCAGATGGATTCATCCTTGGAAATGATCCAAAACCTATATGCAAACTTAAGAAGGCCTTCTATGGTCTTAAACAAGCTCCAAGGGCTTGGTATTATCGTTTGGACAAATATCTTCATCAACAAGGTTTCTCAAAAGGATCAGCAGATAGAAATCTTTATATAAAAATTGAAAATAACAAATTGCTAATAATTGTTGTGTATGTTGATGATATCATCTTTCACGGCAATGAAGAAGCCATGAGTCAGAACTTTGCCTTGGTAATGCAGAAAGAATTCGAAATGTCCTTGCTTGGAGAACTGACATATTTTATTGGATTACAGATCCAACAAAATGAAGGCGGTAGCTTTTTATCTCAAACCAAGTACCTCAAGCAGATTTTGAAGAAATATGGCATGGAAGATTCGAAACTTGTATGTACCCCTATGGTTACAGGATGCAGCCTCAGTGCAAATGATGAATCATCAACAGTGCATCAACCAACCTATAGATCCATGATTGGAAGTCTGCTCTATTTAATAGGTACCTGACCGGACATCATGCATGCAGTGGGAATGGTTGGAAGATTTCAGGCAAATCCTAAGGAAACTCATCTTCAGGCAGTAAAGAGAATTTTCAATTATCTTCAAGGAACTCAAAACTATGGCCTATGGTATCCTAGAGATGAAGATCTCACTCTTTATGCTTATACAAATGTATATTGGGCTGGAAGCGTGGATGACAGAAAAAGCGCATTCTTTATGGGTTCCAGATTAGTATCTTGGTTCAGCAAGAAACAAAGCTGTATTGCTTTATCTACAGTTGAAGCAGAATATGTAGATGTTGCATCCTGTTGCAATCAACTCCTTTGGATGATGCAAACCTTGTAGGATTTACAAATCACTTGTACACCACCTATCTCCATCTTATGTGATAATACAAGTGCAATCATCATTTCAAAGAACCCAGTCATGCATTCAAAGACCAAGCACATACCTATCAAATATCATTTTCTCCAGGAACAAGTGCTTGAACAAAAGGTCAAGTTGGAGTATGTTCCCTCTAAGGAACAAGTTGCTGATATACTCACCAAACCACTGCCTAGGGAGACATTTTAATAGCTCAGACGGAAGCTGGGGGTATTTGATGCATCATCTTGTTGTTGAAACCTGTCTGTTTCTGAGAAAAAAGGTTGTACGCGAGTTGCATGAGGAGGATCTGCGTACATATGTAATTTTATGCAGGTACAGTCGCGTATATGTTGGTTGAAGGAAATCAGTGGGGACAGACTCTGGTTAAGGAGAGTCTGATATGGGTCTGACAGAGACCATCTGGCACAGGTTCAGGGGGAGCAGATAAACTTCTAACAATGCATTGTTGGCATTCCCTTAGAAGCTCTTGCTTCGTGTACAAAATTTGTCTTTGGTTTCAGGTGGATCTGCTGCAAAAGGAGAACACAGTTGCTGATCTGCATAATGTTTGACAGATGTTGCTGATATTGTTATTAATGTCTTTCATAGTCTTGCTCTAAATGTTTCGTCTCTATGTCATGTATATATCAAGGTCATGTAACGGCCTATTTCGGTTTCCCCACTATGCCTGGGATGAAAGATGTAATGTACTTGATTGTCTTCTGATGTATCCCCACTTGGCTGGGTGGATGATCGCCACTTGGTTGGCTGATAGATGGATGTATAGAGTCTTTTGGTGATAGGAAAGTCATTTATGATGTATAAGTCATGGTTCTTCTTAAAGAACATCTTTTTGCAGATCTTGCCTATAGTCAGGGGGAGCATGTTCAGCACAACAGAGCAGAGATTTCAGCATGTACTCAGGGGGAGTACAACCCTTTTCCCTTGATGACAAAGGGGGAGAATGATTTTGAGGATCTTGGGGTTTCCATCAAGTCCAAAGGGGGAGATTGTTGGCATTATGGCATAGGTTTGGCAGGTTTGGTGCTATGGCATAGGTGTTGTCCTTGATGGCAACTCACTCTGGTTACAGATCTCAGTTCAGGGTCTCAAAATGAAAGAAAAATATATATGCGCAGGTTCTCCATGACGAAGGCGCGTATACACACGGGTTAGTCATTCAAAAGTTGCGTATTCATATACACGCACTTTCATGCAGGGTAAAAGCGCGTACATTTGGAGATATGTGGGAGATCTCATTTTTGGTCCATGGTATTTTGTCCTTGGTATTTGAACCTATGGTTTTGGACCTTGCTATCTCGTCTGATGTGTTGATCCCAAGTATTGGGTCCTTGGTATTGATCTATTATGGTTTTGGGTTGTGGTATTGTGAAAGGAAAGACTATAAAAGAGGAAGAAGACCATTAGGCAATGGATCATCTGAATTATTGAAAATCTGATAACATGCTAGATCTGGAATACTAGTGATTGGGTTATGGTGCAGATCTGGATCTGAATGAAGGAGGAACCTGAACGCAAAAAGGAAGGATAAGTTCTCTTGATGGGTCAAAATCTTAAAGCTTGAATAGTGGTATCTCTGTATGATTTTGATCTATGATATGTGGTGCGTGCTTGATCTATAAATCTGATAGTTTGGGTTAACTAATGTTTGAATGATTGAAAGAGTGAATTATCCTTTATAGATCTATACGCAGGTTCAGTGAAGCTAAGGCACGTATACATGCAGTTTCTGCAAGTGAAATAGGTGTATACGCTGGTTGGTCTCGACGCAGAAGCGTATACACGCAGGTTCTCCAAATGAAAGAAGCGTATACGCTGGTTGTTCTTGACGCAAAAGCATATACACACAGTTTCTGCAAGTGAAAGAAGCGTATACGCAGGTTGGTCTCGATGCAGAAATGTATGCACGCAGGTTTCTAAATAGTGAAGTAGCGTACGTCTCTTGAATTATGTTTTAGCTGCTTCTGATGTTTAGCTACAGTGTTCTGGGTTCATAATTGGTGTGTGATTACTGTTACTGTATTCTGGGTATATCATTCGGAGAAGTGTTTATTTGATTTAGCACTAATTGGTGAAAAAGAGATTGTTTGATGATTGATTGATATTCATGGATCCAGTCTGAAAATTTATGAAATGTGGTCCCTAGAAGAAAAGAGAGGGTTGTAGCTCTCTGCAGGTTGCATCCTGCATACTGGTAAAGGACTGCGCCAGTACAGAATAATTGTAAAAAGAAGTTTCTAATTGAAAAGATAGAGACATATTGCAGCAGGTGGTTTTCACCCACATTGGGTTTCCACCTTATATCTTTGTGTTCTTGTGTGTGATTGTCTTCTGCTCTATTTTACTGTTCCTGGTTACTGTTTATATGATTCTTATGTACAAATTAATGTTCAACATCTGTAGAATATATTAAATTATAAGTATGCATGGTATATGCGGGTTTCCTTATCTGCAGTTGTGTATATAAGCGGTTTTCTCTAACTGAAGTAGCGTATATGTTCTGGGTTTGAAAAGAAAATAATTGATCAGATAATACTGATTCACCCCCCCTCTCAGTATTGTTTCCAATAGAGTTTGGTTTCCTCTGTCCTACATAGAGACCACATTTCACTGAGAGTGGTTTCTTCCTTCTTGGCATATATGCTTGATGTGAAATTTCCCCAATCCTCAGGTAGAGCATTGAGTACTACAGTGGTCATTTCTCTATCAGACATGACTTCCCTAAGCTCTTGAACTTGATCTCTTATTTTAGATATTTTCATCAAGTAGGGAGATATTCCTTCCTTTGTCATATTCATCTTTTATAATTCAATCCTTATAGATATCACTTCTCTGCTTGTGGATACCAAGAATAACTCTACTAGCTTATCATAAATTTCTTTCGATGTCTCAAATTTGGAGACATAGTGAATGAGAGATTCTTTGATTGATTCTATCAGAATCCTTTGAGCTCTTGTCTCATCCTTATTTTACTTGGCTAAGGCTTGAGTTTGTTCCTTATTAGGAACAATGATATTCCCTTTGACATGTTATAGGAGTTCATTCACCTTGAGAAGTAGATCAGTCCTCTTCTTCCATACAAGAAACTTATTGGTACCTACAAATTTATTGCTTTCCTTGCAAAAAGACATTGATGTATATTCAGAAGTGGACATGTATTCACTTGATATATTTTGAGATGTAATGGATTTGCTTCCTCCTTGAAGATTTGATAGCTTATCTTTCTACGATATTGATGTTCTTCAAGTTTCCTTCTTCAAGTGTACTTTCTTGATGACTAGTAGCTTGATGTAGGTCTTGTTTCAATCTGCTCTTCTTTGTAGGTGCCTTTATGTAAGGATCTTCTTCTAGCTTTGTATGCCTCCTTGATGAATGATGGACGGTTGACCCTTCTTGTCCTTGAAGTGATTGAGACTTCTAGGCTTGATGATTCAACTTTGTGGATTCTTCTCCTTGATGAGTTTTCTTGAGTTTCCCTTTCCTTAATGTGTCACCTTCCCTCTGATACCATGTTAAAGAATCTAGGGTAAATGTGTGTAGTGTGATTCTTCGTTACTTAATAAAAATTTGTGGAGTCTTTTTAAATGTCTTGTTAGCTTAATCTTCTTCTTATTATTATTAATTAATGTGTGTGTACTTCATCAAATTGTTACCAAAACATAAGAACAAGAACACAAAATGTTGGCTCTCTGTCAGGGCCAAAACCTCTCTTCTCTTGAGAGGAAAATACTTTTATAAATTTCTCTTATTGAATCTTCTATTGATCAATGCCAAGCCCTAGACCCTTAACTAGGATATCCTCCAAGCACAAGTCAAGTCCTCTCCTCTTTTCTTCACTTTGTTCTCTGGCACATAGGCTTCCTCCTTCTAGCACTTTACTGCCCATCACTTTGTCCTTGTTCTTTGTTTCTTGTATAGAGATAGACCTTCCCTAGTGAGCCTTTTAGATGAGGTGTTCCTCTTCTATCCATTGCTCAATTAGACTTCTTATTTGACCAAGTGAGACCCTTCTTGATGTATGGGTGTATGATTTTACTATTGTTTTGTTTCCTTAGTTTTCTTATGTGTGGAGGGTATCCTTAGTGAATTAGGGTCCTTTCACCTTCGCTAGAGAGATATGCTTCTTTTATAGGTTAGGAGTACTTGTATGCTTGATTTCTCACCCAAACAATGAAATGTTCACTAGTTGTTGTTATGCCACAGACATACCCTCACTGTACCTCGTACATGTGATTGTTTCTAGCCCTAGAAACAGTCCCTTATACTCTGGTCATATTATTTATTACTCCTCTTGATGTCCTTCCCTCTTCACTTAGATAGAATTCCTAGTAGGCCTAGTTTGAAGCCCAAACAAATATGGATGAGAAACCTTAAGGTTTCTACTGTAGTGACTACAATCAACCCTTCAATTCCTTGCATGTGTGGCTGCAGCTTACCCCAAAATAACCATTTATTATTCGGTTATCTTTCCTCCTTCTTCGTTGCTCTAGAGACTCCCTTAAACTTGAATTTTCCACCTTTCACTTGGCTGCACTTTCTCGCTACTTTTAGAGATGATCTTCGCTATCTGTGGAGGAGTGGACAACCTTTATATACAGAGGATTGTCCCTCCTTTAGGCTTACTTATAGGCCAACTAGTTGTCCTTAGGACGAATTGACTATTTCTCCATTATTTTCTTTGTTTTGCATCTTGAGGAGGACGCTTTTGCATGGAGAGGGCTTGCACTTGTCTTGGAGGTATTTCTTTGACCTTTATACTATTTTATACATAGTGTAACATTACCTCAAAGGGTCTTACATAAATACATTTGACTCTAGACTTGCTAGAAGCACTTAAACATGTGCTTGACCTAATTCAATGAGAAAGAAACTCATTGACAAGTATCATAAAAATAATTTCTCTTTTCTTGAATAAATACAAAAGTAAAACTTACATTTATAAAGACTGAACCTAGTTACACTTCCTTCAACAAGAAGGACCATCTAAAATATCCATATCATCATTATTCTTCTCAAGAGGAGGAGGTGAAGGAAGTTCCCTTACTTTTTAGGGAGAAACTTCTTCATTGAATGTTACATCCCTTCTAATCTCAACCTTCCTTTTACTAGGAATATATATATTCAAAAATCATTAGAATTTTCACAATATCCAACAAATGTACATTTTCTTCTTGTGGCTTCCAATTTTTTTTCTTTTGACCTTCAGTATATGGAAATATATGGGGAAGTCAAAGATACAAAGATGGCTAACATCGAGCTTGACACCTATGAACACTTCTTTAGGGGTCTTGTTGTCCAATTCTTGATCAGGAGCCCTTTTTTGAACATATAGGACAACATTTGTTGTTTCTCCCCAAAGGAACTTTGGAAAATTTTGATCATGGAGCGTGACACGGGCGGTTTCTACAATAGACATGTTCTTTCTTTCATCTACTCCATTTTGTTTGGGAGTATAGGAAAAATTTGTCTTCTTCTTGATACCTTCCTTCTTACAAAAATCAATGAACTGATTTGAAATGCACTCTCCATAATTGTCAAACTTGAATATCTTGATTTTATTCCCTATTTGATCTTCAACCAAACATTTGAACTCCTTGAACATTTCAAAGGCTTCATCCTTGTGCTTCAAATAATATATCCACATCTTGCTTAAGAAGTCATCAATGAACGTGATGTAATAGAGATGCTAGCCAATAGAATGTACGGGCATAAGACCACATAAGTCATAATCAATCAAATAGAGGATGTCATTTGTCTTGTTCTCGCTAGAGGGAATGGTCCCCTTGTCTTCTTTCCTGGGACAACCTGGACATACTCCATTATGTTGAACTTGAACATCGGGAATACCAGAGACCAATCTCTTCAATTTCGGAAGAGCATCATAATGTAAATGGACCAATATTTGCTTCCATACCTCTTAGATGATTTTATCATGGACCAATGCTAAAAGAGGTCTTCCAATAACCTTGTATAGTCCTTCAAATATCAATCCCAATATAAATTCATCTCTTATAGATGATCCATCAGGCCAATTAAGAAGCTTTCCCCTGATGAAGGAAACTCTCATCCATTTGTCTTCCAAAGAAGATATTGATACCAAATTCTTATTCAATCACATACATCACATTATGCAGCACAATAGATTCCCCAAACTCCAAATGGAATTTGATGGACCCAAAGATTTTAATGAGATGAGTGGAGTTGTCTCCAAGAATAATTTTCAAATTTGATACGCTCTCTACCAAATTAAATACAACTTCCTTATACCCAGAGAAATGATGAGTGGCCCCACTATCAATCAACCAATTATCCCACAAATCTAGAGGAGAGGAACTAGTAAGGGAAGAAATGATAATATATTAAAATTGATAGCCAACATTACTTTCATATCTGGATTATCTTGAATTCTTTTGAGGACAATGATATTCTTCATGGTCACTTGGAGAATTGATTATTCTTTTCATCTCTTACATTGCGATCATTCCTTTAGTTATATATTCTTCTTCGATCATCAAACCTGTTGTTATTACTTCTAGTGTTGTATCGTGGACCATTGTTCTTCTCAAGGCAATCTCGAGCATAATGACCTTTATTGTGACAATTGTAGCATTCAATGTGAGATGATGTTCTATCATTGTTAGGCCCCTATACTACTAGTGTAACCCCTTATTGTTATTAGTACAACCCACTTATTATATTGATGTACCCATGTAGTGCCCATATTGTTACTATTGTGCCCCATAGAAGCCCACTATTATTATTATTGTGCCCTTACATTATTATTGTTATGTCGGCTCTGATTATATTATGACCCCTTAGACTCCTATATATAGAAGGAGGTCTTTTCATTTGTATCATCCAAGAATTGTTCATTTGTGTAATGTAAAGGAGGTTGCCCCCTCGAAGAGGCTTATTTCTAAGGCGT
>APFE030107796.1:34225-46284 GCA_000404065.3 Pinus taeda | reverse complement strand
TTATGTAATGTAAAGGAGGTTGCCCCCTCGAAGAGGCTGAATTCTAAGGCGTGGATCTCTCTTTTCTATCTTTTTGTGAGCTGGTTTCATAACAATCATCCCCTCTCTTTTCATTTCGAGGAGGAGGATTTCTTGAATTTGATGGACCTCCTTTTACTTTCTTCTTCTTGTTTTGAGTGATTAATGCAATGGGATCTCTCTCCTCATGTTTTCAAATCCTTCCTCTTGATATCATCCTTGATTCTTCTTGAGTGATATTTCCAACAATCTCATCAAATGACAGGAAGGAATTTTTATTTCTTATGGTAGTAATGAAGGTTTCCAAATGGAAGGGAGACCTCTAAGTGTTAAAATTACCAATTCACTGCCAAGAACAGTCTCCCTAACTCTTTGCAATTGATCTCTAAGATGATATATCCTCACAATGTAGTATTGCACAGACTTTCCCTTGTTCATGTCCATGTCTTTGAGTTTATATTTCAAGGATATGATTTCATTCAAATTGTTGACTTCATACATGCCAACTATGTTACCATACATACCCTTAGACTTTCTCAAATTTCTAAAATATGCAAGTAGACTATCTTGTAAACCACCAACTATAATTTTCTTTAGTTTTAACTCACCTTTCTTGTGCTTGTTTTTGGTAGCAACTGAAGCAATCTTCAGAGGCTCAGGTACTTTTCCTTGAATGTATTCCAAAACATCATTGTTGTTAGCTATGATCTCCAACCTGATATTTCATGCAACAAAGTTAGATGAGTCACCCAACTTCTAATGTTCCTTGAAGAAATAGGAAGACATCCTAACTTGAATAGATAGGCTTCTTAAACTTTCCAAAGATGGTTGCTTCAATTCTTGTCTCCTTTTGGGCTTGTCCTTCACCTTAGCTGTGATACCATGTTAATTTTCACACTGCTCTATGTTGTTTCAATTACTTTAACCCAATTAAATTCTTCAATTAGAAATATTTCAATAACAATTAATACTTCTAATTATCAACAGCAATTGAAGATAAAACATTAAATGAAATGAAGACCAAGGGAAAACCCAAAAAGGGGGAAAACCGTTTGAAATTATTCTTCTAGTAGATTGTCATAAAATGTTTAGCATAGAGTAAAATGAGCCCAAATCCATAAATTATAATCAAAGTCAAAGTATTTACTTGTTCAACAAATCTACCAACCAATATCCAAAATATGTGCCAATAGTCAAGTTAATGCAATAAAAGATACCCACATGCTTCTTTAAACTTTCATAGTTCATGTTCACCATTCACAGTTCCTATTCAACCTTCACAATTCATGTTCACCATTCATAGTTCATTCACCCTTCACAGTTCCTATTCAACCTTCGCGATTCGTGTTCAACCTTCACAGTTCTTGTTCAACCTTCACGCTTCTTGTTCAACCTTAGATTTTAGATAGAATGAAACTCCAAAAAGAATAATAAATCATATGTGATAATGATGATGTCCAAATGAGCTTGAGGTCGCTTAAATGTATATGCTTCCAAGGGTGTCCAATTTGCTTTAGGGCCGACCTAATCAAATGTACATATGTGGACTTGGTTTCACAAAAGCACTTTCCCTTGTCCAAATTGAGTTCTTCAATAGTCAAAATTGGTCCTCTCTAAAATAGGAATATAATCCCATGATTGGAATTGATCACTGAGTTTCAAAATTAACAGTTCATGGGACTACCAGAAAACATTATCATCACTTAGGAAGGCATGAGACATAAATTCCTTAAGACGTGCCAAGATCATTGCAAAGCTCATGAATTGAAGGAGGAATTTTTGATAATGGTGCAGAGGGAAGACAAAAGTTTGGAAGACAATATGGACAATTTTTTTATATAATATTCAACATGCTAGGAAACAGAAGTTGGATCCTAAAATAAATAAGTTTATTTTCTTAAAGGGTGTGACGAAAGAATCAATCAAGGTGTTAAACTTAATAGGAGTAGGAGATATCTAATGTTTACTTTCGATGATAGTGTTGAAGTTTACAAGAGATATTCATTTGGACAAGGACAAACAATGAAAAGCTCTCATGATCTCCTTAAAAATCAAAAGTTGACTTCTAGTGGAGTAACCAGGGTGGAATTGGGAAATATTTTGGAATATTTTAAAATGGATATATTAAGTACTTTGAGTCTTCAAATTGAGACTCTTGAGTTCAAGAAGAATAAGAGGAAGAGCGCGTCGTCTTTGCTATCTTTTGCCCTAAATGTCGAAAGAGACATCCCAGAAAAGATTTCCCTTTCGATAATCTCGTTACTTGTGTCATATGTGTAGAATATCACTCCATGTATAGTTGTCCTTCTATACCGAGAATCAAAGTAGTATACCATGGGGATGAGCCTACGACAGAAAAATTTTATTCGTTAGCAAATAATAAGTTGTGGTAGAATAAGCCTCAAGGTACGTCATTTGATCCTATTGCCACACATTTTTCATAATTTTATAATTTACATTATGCACCGTGGAATGTCACCACACCATGTCAGATGTGGCCATAAAATCCCCCTCAAGGCCAAAATTGGAAACAAGGTTGGTGAGGACTTGTTTATAGACCTCTACCCCCATATCCCTATTTTCTACTACTTTAGTATCCTACGCAATCTCAAATGTTCTTGCAGAATTACCATATGCCAACACCTTAACAAATACCTATGAGTGCCCAATTACAACTGCCAAATTATGGCCCTACTATTGTAGAAGAAGAAAGAGAGCAAGAATTTCCTACCCCTGTAGAAAGAACCAGTAGACCTACACCCCCCTCATCAAGAGAATAGGACCTTGAAAGAGTGTAAAATACCCATTTTCCTTAGAGGTTGGATGAGAGAAAACTAATAAAACCTCTTGAACATGATGTGTTTAACGAATTAAGGAACATTTGCATTAAAATTCTTGTGCTACAAGTTATTCAATATATAGCCATTTATGCTAAAACAGTAATGGATTTGCTTCTGAAGAATCTAGGGAGGAAACAAAAGGATCTACCGACTATTCATCTTGTTGGGGAGTGCGTTGATGTGATTACTAGAAAGAATTTAGCAAAGAAATATACTAATCCTGGAAATACTATTGTTTTAGTGCTTCTTAATGGAGTATGCATTCCTAACTCTTTGATTTACCTTGGAGCAGACATCAATATCATGACTACACATACCATGAATCTACTTGAGCTAACTGATCTTCGTCTTACTCCAACGATACTTGAACTAGAAAACCAGTGTAGGATTGAGCTAGAAGGAGTTTTAGATGGTGTGATTGTTTCCCTTAATTCATGGGAATATATGATGGACTTCATGGTCATGCAAACTAAATCTACAACTAGAGGGCATCTGATAATCCTTGGGAGTTGTTGCTGGTGTTGGATACTACCAACATACAGGGGGTCTACCCAATTTCAAGTCGCAATTAGACCTCACATTGATTAGAGTAGGAGCCCCATATAGAGTATTGGCCCAAACACCATAACATTAAGGTTTGTCTTGGTTTCAATTAATAACATAAGAGATTATGTACATAACCATTGAAGAAGCAAGTTGACATGTGTAACACCAATTTTAATGTGGAAAAGGAGCCCTTCACAAGAGGGAGACGAGAGTGAATATTTGAAAGGAAGTAATAGTACTATCCAAAAGAGGCACACGAGAGCAAGGAAGGATTCATTGGTTAGCCTACAAATTAGTTCACAATATAACAATGATTCACAGAAACAAATACATCATACATTCAATAGGAATATTACCAAAGCCAATGAATATAATATATACTGTAAACATCCAAATAATAGTCTCAAAACATCCATGATACATGCATGAAAGCATGTTGGCTCAATGCTTCAATATTAGGTGAAATATCCAAGTGCACAGTTACAATGATGTGGAAACAGATCTAGTAGTGGAACATTGAGTCACTTCTTGCTTCTCCAAAGAATAAGTTTTTCTCTCCTATGCCAAATTATAGAAGCCAATCTAACTAACTCTCCAAAGGTTAAGCCTCCAAAATTCCATTTTCTTTATTTATGAGGTTCTATTTATAATAAGAGGAATGACCCTTCATATCCTCATGAATTATGAGTTACCCTCATGACTCTTAGACTTCTATTTCAACCTTTGGACTTCTAAATGAATTTTGGACTTTTATTCAACTCTTTTGTCCATATATGATTATGTGACTCTTCATATTCCACATATGGCTCTTGGACTTCCATACATTATACTATGTACTTTTCTTGAGAATACATCATTACATTCCACATGATGATATGGCATGACACATGGACACATTTGACATAGATATGACACTTGTAAAAGTTACAACTTAACCATGATGACATGGAGTTCATGATGAGGTGTCAATGCCAAGTTGTTCTCTTTGTTGCTTTGTCTTGAATTATTGATGGTGGTTCTAATCTATGCTTCATATTGACGTAAATATCCACTTTTTTGTTTATCCCCACCCTCCAAAGGGTCTTGGATCAGTATTGGATTCTTTTGAGTCAACATTCAATACCTTATTTCTATCATAGTCTAAGATCTTCCTCGTGTCCTTGTCAAATTATCTTTCATGCTTCTTCTTTGCAAGTGCTTCTTTATGTTTTCTCCTTGGTATCTTCTTTGAGCATCATATTGTCATGGTGAGAAGTTACTCCTGCTAATGAACATCATTCATGACAAGGAACAATTATTCTTAAAATCATTTATTCTATCACTACCTAGCTCAAGGAATGAACTACTTATAGTCCTGTGGAAGGGCTAGAGGAAGGAGGTATGATAAGGAAAGCACAATTAAACTCATTAGTGGACTAGGAAGGTTACAATTTTAATTTTTACTATGCTATGTGCTATAAAGAGGGGCTCTACTTGGTCAAGTGTAGTGGGGAAGCTCAAGGGACAAGGTGGTGAGCATGTTGCAGAAGACTATGGCATGCACCCAAAAGGAAAGGGAGGAAGACTAAGTCATCATAGTTTAATTTTTCAAAGGCTGAGAGAAATATTCCTTGAGCCTTGTTACTATGCCATGCATTGAGAGAGAGAGAGAGTCTATACAAGTGTTAAACACAAAGGGTAAGAGGAAGTAACAAGGGTGAAGGCTTGAGGCTTGAGACTGAGCCATGTGTTGAAGGAAAGAGGAAGCCTTAAGGAAAGCACAATTTTTTTCAACAAGGGCTCATTGTCTATTGAGATTGCACAATGCGTTGATATAGGAAATACAAGATAATTCTTGAGTGAAAAGAGGGACAACAATGATCGATGGAAGTAAGATTAATCCTTTTTATTGCACCATGCATTGGGAGGAAGGGAAGGCTTTAAGTACAACACAATTTTTCTCAACAAGGGGTCATTGTTCATTTAGAATGTGATTTTCCTCTTATGCTAGAGTATTATGGAACAAAAGTGGTTGATTATTCATCTGGAATGTGCTTTTCACTGAGGGAAGCAATATAAGGGAAGTCACTTTGCCTAAGAGGGATTTCACTGCACTATGAGGGTAGGAGGGTGTTTTACATAGTTTGGCTCTGCAAGGGGATGGAAAGGGTCCTTGTTGTTATCTAGGAGTGATATATGTTCCATGCAAGGAAGATATGATCAAAACTCAGTGCAGTGAGTTAGTATGAATTAACAAGGGTTAGGTGATTTTCCTTGGAAGGGTCTTAATGTGCCTTGGTTTGAGGTGGCCTTGAGAATAAATTTAATGCACAAGTCTTGGTGAGAAATATTTCATCATTGAGGCTAGTGAATAGGCTAAGATCATCACTTGGTAAGATGGCTAATTCCTTGACAAATTTCATTGAACAGGAGACCCAAGAAGAGCTCCAAAATGGTTAAGTGTGGGACTAATAGAGTAAGAGAGGGAAATGCTTCTGAACATGAATCAAACATGGATAACACACATGAATTCCATCCATAAAATCCATGAGAATACAAATGACTCGTAAAAAATAGTCACATATTGAAATGATAGCAAAGTGACACTTATTTCTAAGTGTGACCGTTGAAATGGAACATTCTGACATTTAGAACACAAGTTGTGACAAAAGTGTCGAATGTGACCAAGAGGTGTGCTAAGTTGTAATAATGTGTCTAGCACATATTCTCATAATATGTAAGATAATGTAACATAGATGGGTGTGTTAGAACTAACTTTATTGATGTATGAATGGGCAACACATGCAGGGATGAAAACAACAAAAGGCGACACCTACGATAGTAAGAAAACATGAAAAGGACACTTGCAAATGAAAACGACATTGAAAGCGACACATGTAAGAATGAAGATAACATGAAAATGACACTTATTAAAGTGAAGTATAGCAAAATAAATAGTCACGTATGTGAAAACAACACTTATGAAAGAAAGGGTGTGCAAAAGTGACAGTTGAGAAAAATCACCGAAATAGAAGTACAATTGCAACAAAAGTGAGGGAGACTACCAATTAAAAGTTTCCATTGACCGTTGACAGAGGTTGAATGTTTTGCATGCATTGTCTTGGTGGAATGCACTATGCTTGTTCAAGCTTTCATAAAGGAAGTGTGTTTACAAAATCATCAAGGACTGATCATGTGTGAGTAAGTGACTTTGAAATTTATGATCAAAGAAGAATCTTTAAACACTTTATAAGCATCAACTGACCACAAAGCAACTATGATGCAACATATTATAATATCCTCAGTAGGCTCCAAAATTCAAGTGCGCAAAATTTTTTGGAGGTTTTTTATTGAAACGTCAACAAGAGGCTATGGATTTCTACTGCGAATGAATTCATAGGATGCAAGTCTTTTGGCATGGTCGTTTCCCATGGTGGATTTGTAAAATAACTTACCTTGTATCTGCCTATGAAGTCTATCATGAAATTGGAGGAATCTACCTGGTTTGATGACTCAGAAAGTGATGAGGAAGCGATCCATCCCATGTGTATGGTCAATTAGGTAAAGAATGTTCAGGAATGTTCTGAAGAAATTTAGCATAATTATGTTTTATGTAATTCAAGTTCTTATGGTTTTGACAATCATCCATTCAATCAAGTTTTAAAGAGTAATGTGCAAGAAACATATGATTTGATAGTTTTGTCCTCATTATGCAACACTACTAAAGCGCCACCTCAAGAAATAGAACCATGCTATATCTCTATTGAAGTAAGTCTTGTTTAATTCTAGAATATCAATGTTGAAATTACTGAGGAACAACGAAAGGAACTAATGCAGGTTCTACGGGAACAAATAAATCCCTTTGCATGGGATTACAAGGGCATGAAGTGGATCGATCCTACAGTCTGTTCTCATCATATTTATATGTAGGCTAATTCCCATTCTATCCAAAAACCTCAGAGGTGTATAAACCCAACACTTAAGGATTTAGTAAACCAAGAATTGCAAAATCTCCTTGATGCAATCTTAATCTACCTCATATCTGATAGAAAATGTGTTTCCCCATTAGTTGTGGTTCCTAAATCTTGAGGAAAATGGCGAGTGTGTGTAGACTTATGGGAGTTGAAAAAATCCACTATGAAGGATTATTTCCCTCTTCTAGTTATATATCAGGTCCTAGAAACCTTAGCAATAAATAAATATTTCTCTCTCTTAGATGGGTTTAGTCGGTCCAACCAAATTCAACTAGCTCCAAAGTATAAAGATAAAACTAGTTTCACTTGGCCCTACAGAAACTTTTTCTTATTGAGCATTACTTTTTGGGTTGTGTAACACCCCATCCACATTTCAAAGAGTGGTATTCAGTATTTTTTCAAATTTATCCACGACCATGTCGAGGTGTATATGGACGACTTTATTGTTTATGGGGATTCCTTCAAGGAAGCTTTGGAAAATATTAAAAAAGTACTAATCAAATGTCAGGAAGCACACCTTTCCTTGAGCAATATAAAATGTAGGATGATGCTAACTAAGGGTGTTGTTATTGGTCCCAAGATCAAGGCCTTATCCCAATTTCCAGTTCCAATAATGCAAAAAGAGGTGAGAAGTTTCCTTGGATTTATATGGTATTATCGATGCATCATTGAAGGTTTCAAAACCAATTTTATGCCTTTGTTGAAATATTTTCTAAATATGTTTTTTTCTTACGGACTGAATAATGCCTATATGCATTCAAGATATTGAAAGAAAAAATCTTGGTTTCTCCTGTTTTAAGTGGTCCCAATTGGGTTTTACCCTTTCATTATTTCCACGGATTCCTCAGATATGGCTTTGGGAGATGTCCTTGGGAAAGAAGATAAATTGTGCTATTATGCAATTTATTATACTAGTAAACATTTAATCCTCGTTGAATTGAATTATGTTGTCATAAAGAAGGAGTTCCTCACGGTGGTGCATTTTATAAACAAGTTCAGGCATTATATTATAGGTTATGAAGTGTTCATCCATATGAAACATATAACAATCTGGTACTAGACAAACTGGTATCTAAAGGTCAAATCACAAGATGGCTTCTCTTAATACATGAATTTAATGTTACAATTGTAGATTGGCCTAGTAACGATAATTTCATTGTCTATTTATTTTCTAGGTTGCAACATGAAGAAAATAATGTTCCTACAAATTTGGATTTTTCTTATGAACAATTATTGGTTGTTTCTACTTACCTACCCTAGTTTGAAAATATTGGAAATTATCTATCTACAGGAAAACTACCAGTGAAGCCTCCTTCTCATGAGAAGCACGAGATCATAAATAGATGTGCCTATTGTTCTTGGATTAATGGTGATTTGTTGTATACAAGTGCAAACCTTATCATTAGATGATGCACATGGGAGATTGAAGTCCCTGACATTTTAAGACCTTGTCACAATGAGCCTTATGGAGGCTATTTTTCAGATAAGTGCACTTCCTATAGAGTATTTCAAGCTAGGTATTATTGGCCCAACCTATTTAAATATGCAAAGAAATATGTTTGCCAGTTTGATAGCTACCAAAATATGGGGAGGCTAGTTCAGGTAGATGAAATTGCATTGAAACCGTAGGTATTGGTCAAATTGTTTGAGAGGTGGGCCTTAGATTTCATAGGTATGATAATGTCAATGTCCCTAAAAAATAAATATAGTTTCGTATGCATAGATTATGTTATGAAATGGGTCAATTCTAAGGTGTTATCTCAAGCAAATGAACATGCAGTTACAACTTTTCTGTATGAGGATATTTTTACTAGGTTCAATGTGCCACGGGAGATCATTACAAACCAAGGGATGCATTTCACATCTAACTTGATCAAAGTTATGATGGAATAGTATCAAATTCTGCACCATGATTCAACACCTTATCACCCTTAGGCGAGCAGGCAGGTAAAATCCAGGAATAAAGTGTTGGAGGTAATTATCACTAAGACCATTTAGATCCATCATAAATATTTGGTTGATCGATTAATTGATATCTTTGGGCCTACAAAACAAAATGCAGGGGTACAATAGGATGCACATTGTATGAGCTAGTATATGGGAAACAAGTTTTGCTATCAATTGACTTTTAGATTCACACCTTTCTAGCTACTGCTAAGTTGGGACTAGATTTTTGTGAAGCACGTGAACAAATATTGTTTATGTTGAATGAATTGGATGAAATTATGTTATACGGGAATAGTGTCCACATGGATGTTGCTATTCCCAATAAGATGGGTGGCTATCTTAGAAACAAACAATCAAAGTCTACTATTGATTCCTTTTATGAAAATAGATGAGAGGAGAACCAAGAGGGCCAACCTGAGTCTTGCGCTCGATTCCCTCTCCTTCTTGATAGAGTTTTGCCACTCGCTCTTTGTCTGCTCAGCTTCAGAAGGACCTGTAGAATCACAGCAACATACTCTATGCAAGAAAAAGATCTAAATTCATAAATAATGCAGGATCAGAGTACATTAACCATATACAGGATATATAAAACAAGTCACCAGATCGAAGAAACAAGAATTAGCTTTTATTCAGATAAAAAGTAGAAGAGGTTACACCTGAGCCGGCTCTGACCAACATCATCTTAGCTAAGAATCCCTCTTTCACTCAAGCAAAGCAAAATCACCCAACACTGTGAATGTTACCCAAAAATACCAACAGCACTTCTCTATAAGTTACAAAATTCCAGCCTCTGATTCTTGTGAGAGGTATCCATATATAGATGATTACAGAGAGGTGAGTCATCTTTTGGGATCTTGATTAGTGTCTTCTCTCTAATAGTTCATGCTTCCACTTGGAGAATGAAGATCTCTTACTCATCCTTGGTCGAAAATGGAGTGGCAAGTGTAATAGGGGAAGCTTTTGGAAGATTCTATGATCTTCCACCTCGCATTTTGGTCCCTGCCATTTGTCCATTCACGACCATCGCACCCTACAGAGGAGAAAAATAGTATGCATCACACCTTGTACAATGGGAAGGTGATATGCATCGCACCCTCTGCATGGAGCTTTCAGTATGGTCCAGTTTTGACCATTTATGAGCAGTTTTCAGTGGAGAACTTCTGGGAGATGATGTAACCAGTTGACCTTGTTCATTTACGCAGTGAAGCAACCCTTTTAGGGACTTAAGAGCCCTCAGTTTATGGACATTTGTGATTGGGGTTGAAGTGCCCAAAAATGTCTATAACAGTTGCCCCCTAAAGCATGAGGTCGTTAATCGTTTTTTATGTCGAGTGAAATGCTTTACTATGAAGATCTGAAGTTTTTCTGAGCTGGTAGGCGACCTGTAATAAGATACAATACAATACATTATTTGACAACATTTTTTCATGATCTAGTTGAGGCAGGCATTCCCATGCTCAGCTTTATAAACTCATTTTTATGTACATAGGACAGACGATCGTCTATGTGACAGACTGATGATATGGATACATCATCCTTTGATTTGGATGATCATCTGATCGGCAATGATGTACACTGGATGTTTTTATATCCCTGAATATATCGCAGCCCGGATGGATGAAACTAGATCCAAGGTCTTCAAACTTGGCCAATATTCGATCAGAGTACAAGTCGATCCATGTGAAAAATGTTTCGGAGTCGAACATGGAAAGACATCGCGTGATTACCAGCCAATGATGTAAGTTGTTAACAGGCGCGAGAGGAATCACCAATAATGACAATGACCCTCAAGGTACTACAGTACAATCTATGTGGTGAAAAATGACTTGGCATCGAACACCACGAAAAATCTCTCGGTCGAAGGCCATTGATGTAAACTTGTCGCCGAAAGTGAGAAACTTGCCATTGAGGCATGCAAGCTTCAAAGTACTGAAAGGGTTGTTCCTAAGCAACTTCTTGGATAATGAGCTGATGTCGACAAGAAGCAACCCGTCGCAGGAGGGCCTTAATGAATCCCACATCAACGACACGGAACGAAGCAAATGATTTTGGAGGTGAAAGCAAACTGATGATATGGGGTTCAGGGTGGCAGTCATGAAGGAATGAAGCATGAATGTATTGGAGTGGGTGAGACTCAGGTGAATTGTCTGAATGACTTCTCTTGAACATATCGACGACACTGACGATGGATTGGTAGCATTAACCCCAGAGATGGATGGTGTGATGGACCAATGGTGAAGACCAGTGAACGGAAAATCCCAACCCAGCATGGATGCTGAAGGAAAGTGTCAAGTTCAAGAGTGACTTGCTACCAATAAAGTTTCTTCTTGTTTTCTTCCCAATTTTCCCCAGTCATTGCTAACTACTACCTCTTTATTTTTGTCAAGCTTGAGGAGGATAACATATGCTTGTTCTATAATCCGCCCTTCGGGCGAACCTGTCGCTATATTTTAGCGAGCCTAGCGACAGTGAAACTTGTTCTCATCCTGTTGGATGAGTTTGTCGCTATTCAGTTTTAACGAGTTTAACGACAAAGATAACTCGGTCTCTTTCAATTTGAGAGAGTCTGAAAGAAACGGAAAGAAGGCTCCGAAGATTCTTTTTCATTGTATAATCCCTTAAGTCTGAAAAAGCATAAAATAATACAAAAGGGATGAATTTTCAATAGTTTTAACGAGTCGAACAAGACAAGCGCTCGATCGTTTTGTGTAATAATCCCTCAAGTCCAAAAAGATTAAAATCTAGAGGAGGGATA
>APFE030107796.1:997-23035 GCA_000404065.3 Pinus taeda | reverse complement strand
GACCTGTAGAATCATAGCAACATACTATTATGCAAGAAACAAGGATCTAAATTCATAAATAATGCAGGATCAGATGTACATTAACCATATACAAGCATATATAAACAAGTACACCAGAATATGGAAGGAAACAAGAATAGCTTTATTAAGATAAAATGTAGCAAGAGGATTACAACCATGAGCAACTCTGACCTAGCATCATCCTCTAGCTAAGAAGCCCTTCTTCACCTAAAGCAAAGCAAAATCACCCAACGCTGTGAATGTACACCAAAATACCAACAGCACTTCTCTATAAGTTACAAAATTCCAGCCTTTGGATCTCTGTGAAGAGGGACCCATATATAGATGATTACAGAGAGGTGAGTCATCTTTTGGGATATTGATTAGTGTCTTCTCTTTGATAGTTCATGCTTCCACTTAGAGAATGAAGATCTCTTACTCATCCTTGGTAGAAAATGGAGTGGCAAGTGTCAGAGGGGAAGCTTCTGGAAGATTCCATGATCTTCCACCTCACATTTTGGTCCCTGCCATTTGTCTATTCCCGACCATCGCACCCTACATAGGAGCAAAATATTATGCATCACACCCTGTACATTGGGAAGGTGATATGCATCACACCCTCTACATGGAGCTTTCAGTATGGTCCAGTTTTGATCATTTATGAGCAGTTTTCAGTGGAGAAGTTCTGGGAGATGATGTAACCAGTTGACCATGTTCCTTTAGGCAATGAAGCAACCCTTTTAGGGACTTAAGAGCCCTTAGTTTATGGACATTTGGGATTGGGGTTGAAGTGCCCAAAAATGTCTATAACAAATTAGGAAGGATGCAGTCCAACAGACAGTATTGGTATAGGAGAATTAGAATAAGTGGCATGATAAATTCATTTGACAAAATAAATTCCACCAGGGAGACTGGGTTCTGCTTTTTTATTCCATATTTAATGGTTTCAAAGGGAAATTCACGACTCACTAGTTGGGGCCATATGAAGTGGACATTGTTTTTGAAAATGGGTCTGTTCAAATCAAAACCATTGATGAACAAAAAATGTATTTTCTTGTGAATGGAAATAGGTTGAGGTTCTACCGGAAGCTGATGTCCAAGTAGGAATTTATAGCTGAAATCTGTAAGGACAATGGGATGGAAGTGCTGAAGAAGGGAGACTCTCTTTTTTCTATTATTTCCTCTTCTTAACTTTTATCTTTTTGTTTCAATAATAATAATAATAATATGGACTAATTACGAAAACCACCTTGTGGCATGATTAGGTTGTTAAAATGTTGTTATCATTTCTTTATTCTCTAACTCATAAATCTTCCAAACTTATTTTGTTTGTCTTGTGTAAGTTGGAAAGGGATTCCTTAAGGCCCTCCTTCTAATAATTCTACCTCGTCAACTTCAACACATTATTAGTGAGGAGGACTAGGGATTATTACAGTAACCTTGAGACTTGCATACATCAATGTCAGGTTCTCTAGCCGAAAAGCAGTGGGAATGCTCAATGTCTCCTGGTTACCAGATCTTGCAAGTGACTCTACTTCACCACATTTATTTGTACCTCGCAATATTAAATGAGGTACCTTGGCTTCCATTGACATTAAAAGTGGAAATCCTCACACTAGTTAATAAAATATATTAATGGTTGGTAATCCAATGATTCTCAAACATGCTCGACTTCAACTCCTCCATTCGCATGATGGGAGATTATACCCAAAGTGGTGGAACGTGTGAATACTTTTGATTTTATTCAAGATTATAACTACTAGATTTGATGCTAGTCAAGGCAATTACCAGAATTAGTTGTGACAGTTGTGAACATACCTTCTACCCATAGCCACATTTTATCCTTTAGAAGTAATTAGTGATAGAAAGAGTAAAAAAAAAATAGAAGCAGAGTCACTGGATGAAGTCCAACAAAGTGCTAAGTTGACTTTTGAAGTCATCAAGTCCAGACTTTCTTTAGGATATAGTAGTTACCAATTGAAGAATCAGTTTCAAATCGTCCATATTTCTCGGTAACTATGAACCATAATTGCATGATCAAGAAAACTTGTTCTCGTAACCGCCGAAAAATTGGATGGAATTTCAAGGTTTGTGGCAATAATTAGCATTATATGAGCTTCCCAATGAAGTTGTGTCAGTAACAGAGACTCCCAAGGTGCTTAAAGTAATTATGGTAAGGAGTTTTTAATTTAGTTCATGAGCTAACTGGGTAAGGAATTTTGTAATATGTAGAATATCTTCATACTCAAGGCTGTGATTTATTGTGCCATCACCCTATCCTATGATGATGGATCGTGCATGCATAGTTTCCCCATGCAATTGAATGATTTTAGATTTCCCTTTTGCGCAATATTTCCCCATAATAGAAATTATTGTTCCAATTATCCCATTGTCTTCTTTTTCCACCTAACCTTATGAATATCTAAGACTTATAATTCCTCCCCCACATAGGATGATATGGCACTAAAATCTCCAGTGCTATGCTTTGAACCTATCAGAATTGAATTTCTTGATAAATTTCCTAAGGGTCATAAATACTTCAAGAAGGTTTGTTGGATCAAGTTTTTCCAAATATTTTAGGGATATAATTTTAAAGTGATAAGCACATTTGAAGAGAATTTCGACGAGAGAGTGGCTCATTTCAACTAGTTGGAGCTATTTGTCTCAGATGAATTCATTGCATAGTGTACAAGCCTTCTACAAGGAGTTGAATGTTAGTTCAAAGGAATAATCAAGGATTTTCACTGTGGCAAGTTTCTGATAACTGAGAAACAAATCCCAAATTAAAGCAAGGGAAAATTGCGAGCATGAACCCTTGTATGTGGTGCAAAAATATATTACCTGTGAGGGAATATATACTATTACTTTATGATATTATCTTAAATTTATGGTTTGTTTGAAGGATAAGAAGAAAATGAATCTCCCTTTCTACCTCTTAAAAAGTTTAAACAAAATGGCCAAAACCTTTTAGGCTCAACCTGACAACACCAAGACCAACATGTTTCACCATGGCCTGATAAAAATATTTCTTGAAGTATAATTACAGAGAAATGGAAAGATGTGGGAAGAGTTAATTTTCCAAGGTGTATTTGGAAGACAGCTTTGTCATCTCCCTTGAAGGGGTCATTATCTACACTAAAGAGGAAGAATGTTTTAGGAGATGAGTGTTTGTATGAATACCTAGTGTGTGGAGGAAATGAGCAAGACTCCAATGGTGTTGGAGAGACTCCTATCTCTAATAAAACAAAAACACTCTAAGAAGAAACCTTAAGTGACCCCCTATCTAAAAAATAAGAGGAAGCAATGGATGAGAGGGAGAAAGAGCTTCATATGAGGAGGAAGAAGTCCTATTGATAAAGAATAAAAATGCAAAAGGGAAAGGTCATCAACAAAAATAGAAGGTGATCATGTAGAAAAAAAGGAAAAATAAAAAGGTGTCGAGGGAAACCTCTCATGTGGCTAACTTTGAAGATTTGAATTCAGAAAAGAAATATGATTATGGAGGAAATTCAAATGAAGTTGTGGTCATTAAGAGTGTGACTCTCCGACGCCACACTCATTCATCGGTTAAAAAGTCTGCAAGCTAGGGAGGGAAAATTGAACCTGCTACAACCTCAATAAGGTCATCCAAGGAGTTAGATTTGTTGAAAATCCTATCACATGTACGTCATGAAGTTAGTCAAAGTTTGATTCATTTACCATATTCTGACTTTGAAGGAGAGGGAGTTGGGAGTCTTGTTTCCAAATATGAATTGGTAAAGGATGGGAATGAAATTCTAGAATATGTTTATGATGAAAATGTTGAAGATGTCTCACCCTTAGATGGTCCTAACATTGAAGTAAAAAAAGGAAGTTCAAGCACTAAGTGCCCATAACAATAAATTGATGGAAATATTTCTAGTATCAAAGTTATATGAAGCTGGTGTAGAGAAAAGTTTGGAAGTTGTTGATAGTCTTGAATTGGGAAGGTCTGCTCAAATTGTGGAATAAAACTCAAAGATGGAGGCTTACAAGGAATATATGTAGTCTCTATTGGGTGAGTTTTTGGAGTTGAATTTACCTTTATCCTCAATGAAGGCAAAAACTACCAGAAAGAAGTGTTGAATGATCCTAAGCTAGAAGATATTAAGACTACTGAGGAGTTTCCATAGGTTGATCCTGAGATATTAGAAGACATAGAGTCAGATCAAACATGCTTAGGAAATAATCTAAAGGTAAATAAACTCCACAACAAGGTTAAAAAATTTTAAGTTAAGTGAATTCAACTAGAATAGGAGAATCAGGCTCTGACCCAAAGTAATGATCATTTGAGAAGATCTCGAGACCGAATGGTTGTTCAAAACCAACTACTAGTTAAGTAGGACCATCTTTGGCAGAATAAGATGGATTTTCTGATGCAACATTGTCAAAGAATGAAGGCTAAATACTCTCGAAAGAAACAAGAGGAGAGTCAAGAGAAGCTTGACCATCTAGGTCAAGCTTCTGAGGGAATTTAGCACAAAGACGTGCAGTTGTCTGAGCATGGGGGGTATGAAGAGCCTCATAATCAACTTTTTCAAAGCACCTCCCAACCACTTTCTATGACTCCAAACCCCAATCCTCTCTTTTCATTTCCTTACACTTTACTATTATTTCTTGTCATTATGTGCCTTTAATTGCATCTCGAATAACAAAGGTGATTATTACTAATTTTATGTGTTTTCTTGCAAAATTGATCCACATTTCAGTAAATTCGCTTATCTAATGGTTGTGAGTAATTTTAGTCTCCTTTTTTCCTAGGTCCTATGGTGGATGACGTTTGGTTACCATATCGAGCACTATATTACATCTACTAGAAGGAGCCATCCTACACAACTACGGGAAGGAACGATGTAATGTTTAGTTTACATGTTAAATTGGATACTTATGACCGTGACCAACATTGTCAAAGTAGCTATTGTTTTGTTATATTTTTCATATCAGCCTAATTTTTATTTAGAATGATATTGTTTAGTGATATTTAGGCATTTTTGTCCACTCTCTTTTTTGTAAATATTTATCGCTTAGTTATAATGCTTTTCCTTGTTCTTCGGATCAGATTGGTAGACAATAGTATTATAGATTTCTCTGTAACCAACCAAAGAAGTCTTGAGATTGTTGAAGCGGATGAACAAAGTTCTGGACTCTTTATTACATTTTAATTATTATATAATATAATTCACACTATTGTTGTTCCATTTGTTTGAGTAACAAGTTATTTTACCTACAGTGACTCCAGCCAGGCAGGCTTCCTGGTTTGGAATGCACTTGCATGGATTAGATGTGCCTAATAGATTTAATTTGATGCTTTGCGATTTCTATAGACTTGTAATGCTAATGTTTTAAATTATCATTTCCAAATTCTTTTGTTATAATTGGCTAATATTATCAATTCTTTTATGATCATCACATTTGGATTTGAATGAGTGGGATTGTTATTGTGTTAAGGGGCCTTGATTGAGTGTATGCTAAGAGAATACTAGCTAAAGGATCTACTGGAGTGTTGAAAGATACCCCCAGGACTTGGATATGTATTTCTCTTAATTATGTGGTTTGTTTATTCTTTTCAGCATGAGTGTGAATTGAATGTTAGTTGTTACTCTTACGTGGATTTGTTAAACATGGATGAAAGAAATTGTTTTTGAGATTGGTGAAGATTGAATATATGTTAATTAATAGAAATGTAAATCGTGTCCATTAGAAAGTACTTATTGATTGAATGCTACAACATGTGATAGAATTTACCACTAAAATCCAATCTTGCATGTATTGTGTTGGTCCCTCATCAGCTTAGGAGTTTGTTGTAGTTGCTAGAACCATCCTCGAAACTTTTTCCCATGCTTTGATTTTGGAGCCTTCCCTTTTGTCCATAGGAGCTTATCATTAACTATCTGATATGATCAAGACTTATATTTCATGTTGTGCTTATGATGAGTTGATCCTAGTTTGATAGCTTTCTGGCACAAGCTATATCTTGACTTGAATTTGCAACATTGTCAGTCTTCCCTCCAGAAACTGTGCAATCTTGGAAGGAAAGCCAGCCTTGAGGATCTAAAGTGAACAATCCAGATAAATAGGCTAGCCTTGGGCTCAGAAACTGTGCAATTATGGGAGACATCCTGACCTTCAGTTCAAAAACTGCGCAAAGCTTCCCTTGAGATCAGAAACTGTGCAATTCACTGAGTCAAGAAGATTCGCAATGGTTGGGAATTGTCCAATCCTTCTTGGCAATGTGAATGGCTAGTTTCCTGAAAAAGAAAAAGCAAAAGGCAATCCCTAGAGAATAAGGAATGGGTAATTAGTTTCCCGAAGGATGACACATGTTGCTATTTTTTGACTTTTTCCAAGTGTCTCTTTCTCCTTGATTTTAGGCATGCACATCATAAACCCTAATCAACCTAAATATACATAATAAATGCCCCTAGATATCATTTTTACATTTTTCCTTGGAGCTCTAGACTTCCCAAGGAGATCAAGGAGCCTTCAATGGAGTTTGTGGCACTTTTCAAGTGAGTTTTTCTTTTGTCGTCTATTATCGTTTTTTGTCATTTTTCTTTTGTGAGTGTTATTTTTCTTGTTTATCTTCATGGTTGATGGTGTTTTAACATATATTATCTTTTAGAATTGTTGGTTTAGTCCATCATTCTCCTTTTACAAGTGTCACATCAACTTTCTTGTTTTTTACCATTAGTGGTCGTCGTTTCAGTGACTCCCTATGCATGTTTATTTTTCCCTTTGCATGTTAATCTTAAGCATTTAATATTCATTAATTTATCTTGCATTAGTTAGATCCATACTCTAACTTGCACTATCACTAGAATTACCACTTTCCATCCTCTCTCTAGGCAGATCTACCCTTCATTTGGTCGGAAATTGCCTTGCTTAGTGGGAATTACACAAGTCCAACGCTCAAGCTTCAAAATTTTCCTCTGATATTGTGCAATGTGTAGTTCCTATCCAGTCCAACTATGTAACACGCAGTTCCAGGGCTTAAGCCACACCCTTGGCCACTGAGACTACATAATGTGCAGTCTCTCCATCACACTTCCCAGGATGAGACTGCACATTACACAATCTCAAGCCTCAAGTTGCTCCCCTAGTTGCTAAGACTATGTAATTCACAATTCTTAGAGCTACCCTCTACCCTTACCACAGGATTTGTGTAATTCTTCCCTCCAGTCCTATGGTTGCTTCCTTAATCTTCTTAAGTGAGTCTTTTTGTTGAAGTTAATTCATGTTTTCCATGAGTGCTTTTCCTCCTACAATTTTTGCAGTTGTTGAGAACTTATCTTCATCATTTATTATCATCATGGAACCAAAGAGATCTACTTCAAAGGACACAACTAAAAGCAACACCAGGGAGGTATTGGAGATTACTCCAATGAACTTGTCAATTTTCGCAGATACTCAACTGCTCATAAAGAAAGAGTCAAATATCACATGGCACAAAGTGAATGAGGATTTCTCATCAAGAAGCTTCAAAGAATATATTGAGGAGTGACACGTGTGTATCAATGTTCAAAAGTTAGGGTTAAATAAGGTTACACGTAGGTATCTGGATTTCCCATGTGCAGACATTGTCAACTGGATAATTTTGCATATATATTCCAAGACTATGACTCTGAACAATTCTAGCAGACAAAGGATTGTTTTTTTGGCACTAGATTATGATACCATGTACCATTTGTTGGAGCCAAAATCACATGGATTCTTACTTCTATGATGCCATCAACTACTTGAGCACAAAATAGGTTGTCAAAGGCTAGGTGGAAGAGCCAAAAAAGTTCCTTCAGACACCCACCAATACCTACAAGACAAATTCTCTCAGGAAGGTTTATCAATACTTGATAATTTTATGTTCTAGGATCTGTGGTCAATAGAGTACTGATACCTTCCCCGAAGGGTGGGCATTCTTGTTGAACCAAGTTGTGAATGAAGAAAAACCATTCAGCTGGTCAAAATTGTTCGCTCAACAGCTAAAGGTCTATGTAGATAATTCCCGTAATCCTCCCATGAGAAATCAAGCCAGATTTCACATGTTTTCCTACCTATTATATGAAATTTGTGCTCACAATTCATTTCCTCGCATGAATTGGAGCTAGACACCAAGAGATTTTGTTGTGCACATCTACTACAAGCTACTTTTAGAGTGCAGCCACAAAGGAATAACCACCTTTTGTTATAAAAGTTAATATTTGAGGAAGAACCACCTTGTATGTCATGTGGAGAAATGGAAGTAGTGTCAGAGATAGCAGATTGGTTTGCCTCACCAAATGGCACTTTCCTCAAAGTGTTTGGCAGACAGAAGCCTTTGCATCTTCTACTAAGGTATGCCACCAATAATTTGGTCATGCAAGAAGTTGTTTACAATCTTTCCATAGGGTTATCAGTATCTTTTCACGGGATGAATAAAGAACCTTGGCCTACTCTTCATTTGCAAATAGGATTGTAGGAAATCAAGAATTTGAAAGTCACAGACACCGCGAAGGCAAGGAGATAGAGAAATTCACATTCGTTCATTTGGACTTCAATACATATGATCCCAGGAATGTTTGTAAATACCATTATGCAAGGATTCATTACCAGTGGCCAAGTGAGACCTTTCATAGACCTGAGGAGGAAGCATGGAAAAATTATTATAATGCCTCCAAGTCCCGCAAACCAGTCATCTTCATTGGAACATCACAGGTTACTTCACAAAAATAAGTCACTATAGAGGCAGTACCAGTGGAAAGGCACAATCCAATGTGCGAGAAGGGCAAGAAAAAAATTGTGCACGATCCATTGGAAGAGGAGAGATGCAAGATGAAAGTAGATCCAATCATCTTGAAAACGACTATAGGAGTAGAGAAGAGGAGGAAGCAAAGGAAGCATGAGGAATAGATGAACCCAATGGAAGAACAAGATAAGAGGAGATTGGAAGAAGAAAGGAAGAATAAAAATAAGAAGAAAGGTGAAAAATGGAAGAAGAAGAAGCAACATGGAAATAAGTCGAGTAGCAAGATCATAATCAACTACCACAAGAGGAGAGTGAACAATTGTAGGACAAGGAGCTCACTCAAGAAATTGAGGAGTTAATTGTGATTTAAGACATGAAGGTGGAACTAGAGTTGTTGAATCAAGATGTTGATCTGATATCGAGAACTTCATAGGTCACCATTCAGTCTCCCCCTCCTACAACAGTAAAGAAAGCTCCAAGCAAGGAAGAGGAAATTGTTCCTCTTGATGAGGGTATGATTATGGACTCGTACAATATGACTTACTAAGACCTTTAGAAGAAGAATGTACATGCAAGGAAGAAACATTTCTCGAACTATCTCACATCTCATGCATTCATTAGAGAAAGGGTGATTGTGACAGACACCAGAAGGAATCTGAATGCCATTGCAACAACCAACTTAGCCTTCGCAGGTGCTACAAATTCAAACATAGAGTATATGATGGCTGAGAAATAATAGTTGGAAAAGAACTTACATGTTGTGAGGCAAGAAGTTGAACAACTCTGAGCAGAGGTTCAAAATGCATCTCTCGCACAAGATTATTTGGAAGAACTTAAGGCAACCATACTTGGTGAAGTATCAGCATTGGTAAAAACTATGTACAGCTTGTATGAAGAGCTCATCGTCGTGCATAAAGTAGTTGTTTTATTGCACGACATGCAGTAGAAGTGTAAGGATAATTCCAAAGCTCTCAAGTTTGTCCATACGCCCATTGCTTCCGTGCATGAGTGGTCGATGTAATACAAGGGGGCACCGCCAAGTTGGCAAAGAAAACAAGGCAATAGGCAGAGTTGGAGAAATCAAAGTCTAGATGATCATTCATAGAAATAAACAACTCACCTCATTCATCACCAATATTCATGCCTCATATGCATGATTGTACAACAACATGAATTTCATGGTAAAATTGCACAATATCCCATCGGTTGGATCACTCACTGAAGACAAATGTAGGAATCAAGTTAGGAAGGAGGTTGAAGAATACTTGGAACGGTTCAGATAGGTCCCTATAAAGGAAGATCTTGAAGTGAATAGGAAGAACATGCAGAAGTACATTAGTGGCCCTATCCAGATAAATACCATGTTGCTCCTATTAAGGAAGTAAACTCAAACTAGTTCCAAATCAGTGTATCTAGATGCCATGGAGGCTAGAGTCTGCTTTCAGCCCAATCCCATTGCACAATTTATGGAATTCAACGCGCAGTACAAAGCTTGGCACCATCGTGTGACCAAGAACCTACAAGTTGAATTTTTTCAGCTGGAGTTTCCCCAAACTCGAGCTTAACTTATTTGTCTTATGAGGCTATCTAGTTGGCTCTACCTAATTTTGTCTTATATGGGTACAAATATATTGTAATATTCTTTTGTAATTAATTTGTAATTGGAAGTCCATGTGTCAATTGTGGAATGTGAAGAGTCATGGGATAAGTCCAAGAATCCCAAAAGGGAGATGAATAGTCACCTCTTTTGTTATAAATATTTCCTCATAACTCATGTAAAGGGCTTTTGGGAGCCAAGGTTTTGGCTAGGATTTTAGCTTATAATCAGGAGCTTGGGAGTTTTTTTGAGAGCTTTGGATTCTCCATAGCATAAAGGGAGTATCTTTATTTTAAGGAGTAGGTGTAAACTTCATGTTCCACTATTGGGACTAATGTTTCGTCAATGGTTTATGTATGCTTGGAACTTTCACTTTAATAAAAGCTTAGAGCCAGTACGTTTTCATGCATATGTTGTTAATACAGTATGACTATTCTTGTTATGTTCTCAATATATGTTATTTCACTTATGCTAATGCTTATGAACTATTTCATTTTCATTAGTATGAATCTTGTTGAATGTGTGTTGTCGTATATTTACCCCATGTTGTTGACGGTGTTTAAAATCCATCAACCAAGGGAGTCTCCCCAATATGAAGTTCCAATTAGACCTCACACCATTTAGGATAGGAGCCCCATCTAGTACAATGGCATGGTTTCCATATATCTTAAATATATGCCTTGGCCCTAACTGTCAGCAAAAGAGAAGGATGCAAATGTGCCTTCAAACAACAAGGGGGTGTGCCTGGTGAGTGGCCAATCACATATATGTCTTAGTTCTCTCACCACGAGAGGAAGGAGATGTGAGCCTCTAAGAGAGAGGTAGTAATACCACCCTAGTAGAGACACACTTAAGCAGGAAGTGCCCATACAACATCAAGCAGAATAGTCCACATAGACGAGACAGTCACGAAACCAATGTATAAAGTAGGATTTGTCTAATATCCAATGGAATAGTCCACAAAGATGTGACAACGTTAACAACAATTACAACACATTCTCAATAAAATGAGCACTAAAATAACCAAAATAGTTAAACTACTTTAACACATGTGAAAAAAAACATGAATTACACATTGATACAATGAACACCACTAACTCCAATACTAAAGCATTGGAGCCACTCCTTGCTCCTCAAAAGAACTAGCATATCTCTCTAATGCCTTGCGGGAGGATCCAAGGTGAAAAGTCCTTTGCTTATACAACGAGGGTGTATATATAACCAAGGGGCAATGCCTCCCTTGTTGTCTAGGCAATCCTCTCTGTGGACAGAGATGATTCCTCTAACCCAATGAGTGGGACTAGAAACCTACGTGAAAATTTAATTGACACTTTCCTAAGTTACTGTTGCAATGAGAGACAAAAAAGATGGCCTACCTCATTCTGATGCTATCACGTCCTCCTTTGTTGAAGACCTTGAGTCACTTGCGTCATGGGCTCAATCCTACTTCATAGTGTTTAAACACCTGCATAAGAAATCAAGACACAGCAAAGCATGCAAATACACATAATCAAAAGTAACCTACTTAACAGATCAAGGAGCGTTAATATAAATGATACATGATGTTGGGCCGCTAGTTTGTCATTACTATTATCACTCTTTAACGCCTATTTCATCCATTTCTACCATTATTTATCACATCATTTATCATGGTTTATCATATAATTCCATTTTATAATTATCTATGCTCTTATGGATAAATATTGTTTATTCTCCTTTATTTTTAATAAATTAATGATTATTATGCATGGTTTTATCAATGATGGTTTATTAATAAATTTGTTTTAACATCACTCACCATTTTAGCCTCCAAGATATTTTCCATATTGCAGATTTGATCTCCAGCTCATCATTAAATATGCCAACTTAGAAATTCGTTGGAATAAGAAGTGACAATTTTGTATTGGCCATTTCGGGCAAATGGAGAAGAATCTAGAAAATCTAAAATATGGGTTTTGTTCAGAATGGACCAAATTAGTTTGTGATGAGTAGTTTTCCCAAATTCGGTCTGTATTAAGAGAACAAAAGATTCTCTAAAGACACTTTTCTTATATTCGTTGTTGTGGCTGGTTTCCAAATTATCTTAGTTGCAATACCAAATTCGACCTGTTCCTATTGAATGTTGATGGAAAGATATTTCAAATATGATCTTGTTGATCAATTTGTTGTGAACAATCCAATTTTGTTATGGGAATCATTTTGTAATCATATCTGTTGTAACTTCTCTCTGCTCTTTGTGTATTTAAATGAGAACAGAGATCAAAGAGGGATATAGATCATTAGAGATAGGATAGGGTAGGATAGGAGAAGAGGGGATAATGGAGAGATTTTGATATATACATGTAATCACTGTTGAATTACAGGCAGACTATGTTATATTACTTTCATTCAATGAAAGAGCCTATTGATTTCCCTTGATGCGTGCAGATAGAATCGAATGAGACGTGTTGATTAAGCCTGAGTGGTTTTTAATTCTCTGGTTGTTGTAAGTTCTTTCCTCCAAGAAGTGGCAAGGGCCTGCCACAACTGGGAGATCTATCTAGATTAGCACCAGTGTTGTAGATTTCCATTACCAGTTGCATTTCAATTCTGTCAATTCTGTAGGTTGTGAGTGTGAATTTCATTGCAGAGCGTGTGTTAATTTCATTACATAATGTTTAATTTATAGCTTAAGCGTGAGTTATTTTTACATGGGTAGGCGTGGATAAGGTGTGTATTAGAGCATTGATTTCATTTTCTTTCGTTTACAACATTGTAGAATGGGGCATACGTGAGAGTGTGGTTATTGTAGAATCAGCTGAAAGAGATTGGTTAATGCTGCTGAACTCTCAGTTGACAATATTTCCATTTGAATTGCTTAATTGAGATTGACTGTGATTTAGATAGAATCAGCTAGAAGAGATTGGTTAATGCTACTATGCTCTTGGTTGATGTTATTTTCAATTGAATTGCTTGCTTCAAATTTGATTATGGTTTTGCTTGAGATTAAGTCTTGATGCTTAGATGTATTATTTCCTTTAAAAGTTACAGCTTGAGATTTATGATTGGATCCAGTTACTCTTGTGTCAAGTTTTATAGTTCAACTTAAAAATCATTACTCTCTAGATTTATAGCTTGCACATATTGTGTACACTCTTGAAACAAAAAGACTTACCCAGGCTGATAATTAATGTGAGGTAATTAGGAGTTCTAAAAGACACCTTTTAGCACCCAACACATGAGCATACACATTTATGGAAAATGAACCAGCAGTTGTATGTTAATAGAATAAAGGAGGAAGCATACAAACAAGCCTTGATGTCAATAGGTTCTCCTTGAATGAATGTCCAAGTGCAAGCTAGGCTCTCCAAGCACTCCTTCTCCAAGCCAAATGAGTAGCATATAGGCATAATCTTAGCATAAGAGTGCAAATAGACAAAGACCAACCATTTTGGAATGGGAGAGGATGAATATATAGGCAGGGAAAGGGAGTTAGGATATATCCAAAGATAGGAGAAGGCCCTCATCTCAAGGAGGTAGTTCATAGGGATAAGACCAAAAGGCCAAGTTGAGAGAACTCAACCTCATCCATGTCGAACAACCTCCAGCTTGTCGCTCTAGAAGCTTCTAGATCATGAAGCTTCTCATATTCTTTTGGAAAATTTCCCTTTAGGGATTATCGTAGGTATACAAGCATATAGAGCGATGGCATCACGGGTCTAGTGTAGTGCAACTGGTGACCATCGTATTTTTCAGTATCATAAGAGCGATGATTCTAAAATTAGGGTTTCTAAGCCATTTCCTTCGGGGTAGCTCAAGGAATTTTCCAATCAGTTTTTTAGGGAGGATTTGAGCTGCATAGCTGAATGAGCACACTACATGATGGTCATGTTTCAGGATCTTCGGGGTATGTCACAGGGAAGTGCAGGAGGTGTGACAAAATACTATGGAACAGAGATGATCCCTCTAGCCCAATGAGTGGGACTAGCAACCTACGTGACAATCTACTGGACACTTTCCTAAGTTACTATTGAAATGAGAGACGATGAAGATGGCCTACCTCATTATGATGTTATCACGTCCTCCTTTGTTGAAGACCTTGAGTCACTTGCATCACGGGTTCAGTCCCGTTGCTCACAGCATTTAAACACCTACACAAGAAATCAAGACACAACAAATCATAAAATACAAATATCATAATCAAAAGTAACCTACCTAACAGATCAA
This sequence comes from Pinus taeda, assembly GCA_000404065.3. Classification (NCBI taxonomy): domain Eukaryota; kingdom Viridiplantae; phylum Streptophyta; class Pinopsida; order Pinales; family Pinaceae; genus Pinus; species Pinus taeda. The sequence continues at coordinate 8,495 of APFE030107796.1, read as the reverse complement.
GGACTGTTAAGACAAATGATACATGAGCATAAACATTTATGGAAAATGAACCAGCAGTTGTATATTAATAGAATAAAAGAGGAATCATACAACCAAGCCTTGATGTCAATAGGCTCTCCTTGAATGAATGTCCAAGTCCAATCTAGGCTCTCTAAGCACTCCTCCAAGCCAAATGAGTAGCATATAGGCACAATCTTAGCATAAGGGTGGAAATAGACAAAGACCACCCATTTGGAAATGGGAGAGGATGAATATATAGTTAGAGAAAGGGAGTTTGGATATCTCCAAAGATAGGAGAAAGCCCTCATCTCAAGGAGGTAGTTCATAGGGATAAGACCAAAAGGCCAAGTTGAGAGAACTTGACCTCATCCACGCCGAACAACCTCCAACTTATCACTCTGGAAGCTTCTAGATCACAAAGCTTCTCATCTTCTTTTGGAAAATTTCCCTTTAGGGATCATCGCGAGTATACAAGCAAACAGAGTGATGGCATCGTGGGTCTAGTGTAGTGCAACTGGTGACCATCGCGGTTTTCAGTATCATAAGTGAGATGATTCTAAAATTAGGGTTTTAGAGCCATTTCCTTCAAGGGAATCTCAAGGAATTTTCCAATCAGTGTTTTAGGGAGGATCTGAAATGCATATCTGAATTATCACACTACATGATGGTCATGTTTTGTGCACTTTGGGGTATGTCATAGGGAAGTGCGGGAGGTGTGACAAAATATTGTGTAACAGATGCCCCCTAAAGCATGAAGGCAGAAGAGGGAGTGATGGATAAGATGCTTTATGAGGTTTCGTGAGGATGAGAACAAACATTTTCAAGAGACCTGCAAATCAAGGATGCATATACATATACAAATTTGATATCAAACATGAATCCACTGTATGGACACAGCCATCCAAATAATAAGGACTATGTAAAAGGATCTATGGTATGGGTGCATCCATCCAAATGAAAATTATCATCTATAAATCTAAGATCCAAGGTATGGACGCGGCCATCCAAGATAGAAATATCACTATAAATGTAAAGTCCCATCGTATGGTCACAACCATCCATATAGGAGAAACATGTGTACAATCACAAATAATACATAACTCCACGCAGCCTGAGTCATATCAAACAAGACTCAGGGTCTTGTGCTCCATCCCAACCCCATCAAAGTATGAATCCTAACATGTGAATAAATGTGTCGAAGTTGAACATGCTAGAAAACCACCTGATTACCGGCCAATGATGTGGACCATTAATAGGCACGAGAGAAACCACCAATAATGGCATTGGCTCTCAAGGTATGATAGTACCCATGAACGTGAAAAATAGGTTGAAGTCGAACACTCATGGAATCATCCAATCAAAGGCCAATGATGAAAACATGTCGTCGGATGCGAAGAACTTGCCATTAAGGCATGAAAGCTCTAAGGTACCAAAAGGGAGTCTCTAAGTCATCTTCCTGGATAATGAGCTAAAGGTGACGGGAAGTGACCCAGCGAAGGAGGGCCATCATGAATCCCTCATCATCAACGCAAAATGAGGAATAAAGTGGAATGAAATGAATAGGATCCAAGACTGTAGCAAAGAGTCAAACAATGTATAGGTAATAGACTGCAGATAGGACTTCTCTTGAACATATTGGCAACACGACTCTGAAGTGTGGCAGCATAAGACTCGACATAGGACCAAGGGTCTTAACGATGAAGTGGAATAGCCAAATGAGAGGAAAAATGGATCACCATCACCTAGAAAGGCAAGTGATTGAGTGAGGATATCTCAAACCCAACATGAGAAACATATGAATGTCATGTTCAAGAGCGATATGTTTCCTATACAAGAAATGTTTCACTTTCACTTTTTTCCCCACTATTTCTAGTGAGTACCTCTCTATTTTTACACAATATTAAAGAGGATACCATATGCTTGTCGTATAAGTTCACCCTTCAGATGAATCCATCCTAGTAAGTTTTACGAGTCCTAGGAAGGAGAAACTCGATCTCGTCACGGTGACAAGTCTGTCGTCGTTTAAGTTTTACGAGTCCGACGGAAGAATAACTCAGTATATTTTTCATGTTTAGAGAGTTGAAAAAGAGACAAAAAAAGAAAAACTCCATCATGTCCCTTTTCGTAATTTGTCTCTCGAACCCGAAAAGGTAGAAAACAATATTCGAGAGAACCTCTTAACCATGTCAACCAAGGTGTACCTTTTTCATAAATAGTCAATCTCTACCCGAAAAGGGGTAAACGGATACTAAGATGATGTCAATTCATCTAATTTAATGAGTTCTAAATTACAAGTACTCTGCAATAATTTCATTTTTCAAGAGTCAAAAAAGAGTTAAAAGATGACTCCTCCTAGAGGAACGAGTGTTATAAAAGGATAGGAATTGATTCCAGTCATGATGGAACCGCTCAAAACATGTAAAAGTTCGAGAGGATGGCTAATAATACCACTCATTGCAGTTGTTCCTCAAGCAAGGGTAAAACAACCAAGTGAAAGCATATGATCAGCCAAAGTTATGGTGACGATGGAATGAACTAATCAAGGCTCATTTGGCAAAAATCGTCTGATAAAAATGGAAATCACGAGATGTAAAGTGGGAATGGTTTCATTTTTATACAAGCTTGAAACACAAGAAACTATACTTGAGGATACTTGAAGATGGTTTCATTTTTTCGCAAGCTTGAAACAGAAACAAACTATGCTTAGATTTGGTTTCATTTTTACACAAACTTGAAACGAAAACAAACTATGCTTGAGTTTGGTTTCATTTTTACACAAGATTGAAACAAAGATAAACTATGCTTAAGATAAGTTTCCATGCCCCCAGCATAATGACTCAATTTGAGGTACATGCCCCCCGAAGCTTCATTTCATTCACCTAAGTAGACTACTGGTTACTAACAAGTTGATGGAATGAAGGTTTACTTACGAGATCAAGTGAAAGACTCAACTGGGATTTTACGAGATATAATCAAAGACTCGAATTGGAAGGGGATTTGTTTCATTTTTTAATGAGCTTGACACAAGACAAGGAACTCTACTCCAAACACCTATTTTATTTCTTAATGAGGTTGACATCGTAAAAGAACTATCCTCATATACATTGTTTCATTTTTTAAGGAGCTTGACAGAAGACAAAGAACTCTGCTCCATATTCCTTGTTTCATTTTTTAAGGAGCTTGACACAAGATAGGGAATTCTACTCCAAACATGTGATCACAGACCGAAAGAGGCCATGGCTTCCAAGAGCTTCTCATCAGATGGGATAACAATACTCTAGAAGGTATACATATCCATGGATCCAATGGAAAAATCGACCTCCAATGCCCCCAGTACATGGCGTACTACATCACCTACTAGTTCATCAATAGATGTGGGCGTGGAACAGGTGGTCACATAATGAACCTATGGCGGGGGTGAGACCACTTGCACATAAGAACTACTTAGGGATGATGGTTGATGGGAAGTTGTTTCAGGACCAATGAATGTAAGTTGATCAATGATCACAATGCTTCCTTCATGGGGGAAACACATCACTCGAAAGAGGGAAGAGATAATAGCTCCCATGACATAAACATAGTCACAACCAAGGAGTATATTAAAATATAAAGGGCCTTGGACAACCATCACATCAATATACACAGTGTTTCCTCCCAAAGTAATAGGTAACTTAGGAAGGATCCCTAATGGTTGACTAGTTCCTCTGTTAAAAGATAACAGATTATGGGTAACAAAGACAAGCTGAGGAGAACCTAAAGCTTGCCAAGCAATTGAAGACAGGATGCTAACATATGCCCCCTCATCTATGAATATGCTAGGTATGGCCATATGATAATCCTATACTATAATCTGGAAAGGAACATAAGACGAAAGATGATATCCTGCTAGTCAACTCCAATCAAAAGAAAATACCAAATTACTTGGAGGGGGTGTTGTAGGAACATGAGACCTGACCTCTTGTAGTTTGGGAACAGAAGGGTTTCCCTACACATTTGAAACTGACGAAACCAGAAGAGCTTGAGAGGTATGGGGTTCACTCTCTACCGGAAAGGTACGTTTAACTGAAGGTGGATTCAAGTCTACCATTTTCTCAACCAATGGTTGATCAAGAATGGACTCACAAGACTCACTTTCAGAGAAATTAGGATTGACCAAAGATGAATTTTGATCAATCACTGGATCAACTAGTGAAGGGTCAGGGGAAGGATTTCGATAACCACCTGGAAGACAAGGCTGGGAAGTAGTAAGGTTTTTGTTATAGACATTTTTGGGCACTTCAACCCCAATCACAAATGTCCATAAACTGAGGGCTCTTAAGCCCCTAAAAGGGTTGCTTCACTGTCTAAAGGAGCAAGGTCAACTGATTACATCATCTCCCGGAAGTTCTCCACTGAAAACTGCTCATAAATGGTCAAAACTGGACCATACTGAAAGCTCCATGCAGAGGGTGCAATGCATATCACCTTCCCAATGTACAGGGTGCGATGCATACTATTTTTCTCCTTTGTAGGGTGAGATGGTCGGGAATAGACAAATGGCAGGGACCGAAATGCGAGGTGGAAGATCATGGAATCTTCCAGAAGCTTCCCCTCTGACACTTGCCAACTCCATTTTCGACCAGGGATGAGTAAGAGATCTTCATTCTCCAAGTGGAAGCAGGAACTATTAGAGAGAAGACACTAATCAAGATCCCAAAATATGACTCGCCTCTCTGTAATCATCTATATATGGATCCCTCATCACAGAGATCCAGAAGCTGGAATTTTGTAACCTATAGAGAAGTGATGTTGGTATTTTGGTGTACATTCACAGTGTTGGGTGATTTTACTTTGCTTGTGGTGAAAGAATGGCTTCTTAGCTGGAGGATGATGCTGGGTCAGAGCTGCTCATGGTTGTAATCCTATTGCTACTTTTTATCTGAATAAAGTTATTCTTACTTCCTTCCATATCCGGGTGTACTTGTTTATATATGCTTGTATATGGTTAATGTACATCTTATCCTGCATTATTTATGAATTTAGATCCTTGTTTCTTGCATAGTAGTATGTTGTTGTGATTCTACAGGTCCTTTTGAAGCTGAGCAGACAAAGAGCGAGCGACAAAACTCTATCAAGAAAGAGAAGGAATCGAGCGCAAGACTCAGGTTGGCCCTCTTGGTTCTCCTCTCATCTATTTTCATAAAAGGAATCAATAGTAGACTTTGATTGTTTGTTTCTGAGATAGCCACCCATCTTAATGGGAATAGCAGCATCCGTGTGGACACTATTCCCATATAACAAAATGGCAACTCCATTGGGGAGCGACTAGATTACTTGTTAGCCTATCTATCCTTGTTTCTTTTATAAACATACAGACAGAGCCTAAAGTCAAGCCAGCTAGCCTTCGAACTGCATTTGTCATACAAATGCAAAGTAGATCAATGCTGCTTTAGTCTATCTCCATGTTTTTTTTATGAATTAAACAACAGATCTGCAAGCAATCTAATTGCCCTATGTGGTGGCTCTAGTAACCTCTTAGATCACCCCTGTGTTTTACATACACTAATCTTTACTTATTCGGCCTAAACACCTGAACTATATTTCAAACTGTGAGTGAACTCCCATTCAAAGTCTCACACTACTACCATCGCACCCTGCCTTCAAGGCAGTCTATATGCATCGCACTTCCCGAGTGCAGTAGGTGCGCTGCATACTGAGTTCACTATGTAACAGGTGCGATGGTGACGGAGAGTTAACTTTACCCTCCGACTGTGGATTTTTCTCACTATTTTCAGTCTTATTCAAGAGTTGTGTTGCCTGCAGTTAGTGCACTTATGTGAAAACCCCCTTCTCTTGCATTATTCTACCTCCTTAGTGCAAAGAACTATAAATGTTTTTTTGTATTGTGCGTCATTTTTAGTTCTCTTTTGAAAAAAGTAGCATAGTCGAACTGTTGTCTCTAGATTTGAAAGTGCCGTAGCTGTCGTTTTCAGTTTTAGAAAGAAATTCCATTGTTCTAGATAGTCGATTATGTTATCACTCAGGTTGTTCCCTGCTTCCTAAAGGGAATACGGGCGAGGTAACCACTGACCAATCTTTTAGCTACAGGTTCTAGCCTACCTGCAACTAGAGCGGGCTCTCTCTTTGTAATTTAGCTTTGTTGATGAATGTTTTTTAGGCTAGCTATGGTGTACTGTTTTGTTTGAATTTGGTGGGTTGGTGAATTCAGATAGAACTGAGATACAGCTCATAAGACATTTTGTTTCATTGGGCAATGGAGTTGAGGTATTTGTGCTGTTGAAAGTAGATTTATGAAGGCAGAGTGTTGCTGCAGAGCAAGATAGGCATATGTGGAACAATTTACCAGATTTTGTTGATGAAATTATGGAATTAGTGAGTGAAAGGCAGTTAAGAATCTTTCACTATGCTAAATAAAGAAACATGAAAGCATTGCTTAAGAGCAGTTAAGAATTCTTAAACAATATTCACCATGACAGAATTAGTTCGGACATGAGCAATTAAGAATTCATATCTATGGCTAATCCAAAAGAAAACATATTTAGAAATAGAGATTGAGCATAGGGTGTTTAAAACAAATCCTAGGCTATTCTTTTTCTCTACTTGCTAAGATTATGAAAACATAAGAATTATGGAATACACAGAAAATACATACACAGTTAAGAGAAACTTATTGCTTCAGCAAATGACACAGGAATTCTGCAACTAAACGGAGCTATTCATATCCATCTTCAGACAGCATAAGAACCAGAAATCTCCATCAGCAATTTGTATTATCAAAAAATGTCTCCAGAATACAATAGAGCTCTTCAGAAAGAATTACACTACAACCGACCCTCAATACATTATCTGAGGGGATATATATACAAAATTAGGGTAAAAAATATCTGAGTAGAGAGTTATTGTGCAATAAATTGCACCACCAACTCTCTTACAAAAAGTAAATGAAAACATAAATATAGCATTTAATGCTGAGATGGCTACTATCTTTCTGTTAGATAGCTTTTGACTTTATGGCTCTAGAAAGTGGGTTGTAGTTGTGCCTTTAACTCTGCGTTAATTGAGCCTGTTGTCTGGGTGCATTGGTGAGTCACTTGTATGGATGCTTGCTATACTTGTGTGCTGATCTGCCTGCTGACCTGTACCGTGACTTGAAAACTTTGATTTTTCTCAAAAAAGGCAAAAAGCAAAGTGGCATTATCTGGGCAAAATCTCCAGCATTGCTTGCCACCAATCAGCTGGAGGTACTTGACACCTCCTCATTTTTACTAGTGTTTCATCTGCCTTTGTATGTCTGTAGAAGTTTGGAGGCACCTCAAACAGATGACTTATTTCATGTTCAATAAAGAATAGATTTTCTAGCTTGTCATAGAGAGACTGCCCAGAGGGAGGCCCTGCTTCTTCTGTGGAGCTGTTGGATGCTGTTATCTGATTTTCAACATAATTGTTGATCCTTGTCATATACTGATTATATGACAGCAGCTGTCCTGTGCCAGTCACT
>APFE030107790.1:140049-203905 GCA_000404065.3 Pinus taeda | reverse complement strand
ATTTGATATTTGATTTTGACTAGGATCATCTCTGAGCTCAAGATCAAGAACATTTTTTTGAAATAAAAGTTTCAACCTATACCTCCTATTAAAATTTCAAAATAAATTTCTACCTCATTAATAATATTTGTGTAATAAATGGAAGCTACCAAATCTTTTTTCAATCACATTTGTAATATCCATTTTGAACATACTTTTTTGAATCTAAGATTATGCCTTTTATAAATAATTTAACCTAGATTTTTGACATATATTATATTGGTTTTTTGTACTAAATACCTTTCAACTTCATTATAAACCTAAATTGCGGCCCCTATTTAAAATATGGATGGATCACAAAGTCACACAATAGGTTGAAAAAACATTTTTGTAAGTAATTTCAAGGTGCATATGAGGCATAAAAAAAGGCTTATGGTTGTAGTGCTTTCTAATTCTCTTATACTACTAATTAACCACAAATATGAAGATGATCAAAATAAACACCATGAAAGGGGAACCAATTGTCCTCGGTGAAGAGACAGAGAGGTTGTAGATGAGCATAGAGGTTGGGTAACTAAGGAATATTTCACCCATTAGTTAAATTGATCATTAGTTATTTGAGAGGCATGTTTTAATCTTCCAAGATATTCCTAGAAAGCTTTCAACAAATTGGACTCTGTCTACCTACACAAAAGAGCATTAAAGGGAAGAAAATCCCTAAGGCATTATCAGGTAAAGTATGGGAAGATCTTCCTTATGTCGTGTAGGGAAGTGAAAGAGAGTGCCATTAATATTTGTGGGTTATATTATATGTGTAATGTTTTGTAATGTGTGAAGTAACCATTGCATTCTAGAAATGGGTTGGGTTGAGTGAGTGGGAGCCTATATATTATATTGATTTTCCCCAGTGACCTCATAACCCAACTTGGGGATGGCATCTTAAGTGGATGCCTATGACTAGGAGGAAAATTGTTCATATGAAACTAATTTCGTTGGACCATTCTTAGTTAAAAAACAAGTTTCTATGAAATGTGATTAAATATTATTTACTATAATAAATTTACATGGATTATGTATGTTATGTGAGGTCAGGTTTAATTTAAACATATATTCTTGGTTGCTACGAAATTCTAATGAATTCTTGTTTAATCCCATTTCATTTTTGTTACTAGACCTTATGTTTTCATTTAAATGAATTACATACCTCCTTAAGAAAACCATATTTGTGTTATAATGGAAAAATGGTCTGTCAAGGGCTGAAATTTTAATGGCATATAAATGGCTATCCATCTATGGCTGAAAATGCATGGGATGGAGATGCCAAATTACTTTTTCTACCCCTTAAAAGTTTTGACTTCTTACTAATGTTTAAATGCCACTTTAACTAGTGTAACCAATTTCTTAAGTAGGCTCACCATTTCGTTTTTGAATTTATCTTGCATGTTTGCATTCCATTCATCCCATTATAGAGTCATCTCCCAAAAACACAAACAACATAAATATGACATATCCACAATCTAGAGTTTTCTTAGTCATTCAAGATCGAATATTAGATAAATTGGCATAATTTAGTTGTAGCTCCATGGGTAATTGAAATGATTCCTTTGACTCAAACATGTTATTAGGTTTAGCTTCAAATATTACAATCTTTTTTTCAAGGCGTGATTGTTCTACCAAATTTAACTATGATTACATTGGATAAGAGGTGGAGAATGAAAATATAGTAATTAAAACCATGATTTTTTTGTCCCTCCAACTTAAATAAAAGCTACTTTGTTTAATGATAAAATAGTGCAAGAGAAGATGTTGAGATAAATTATGCACCTTTTTAAGTGATCCTTTTACCAATCCAATTTCTTCCATTAGAAAACACACCCTTCTAATGCTAGATAAGTGTCCCATCTATGTTGTAAAAAATAAAGAGAAGAAAGTTAATATAATTAAATAAATTTAGAAAAATCAATCATCAACGCCTCTTTCTTTATAAAAATTGGTAAAAATACATTAATAGAGTCAAACCTATTAATTTAAAAAAATATTAATTAAATCTACAAGGTATAACAACCTATTCATTAATATACTTTTTATTGTTTATTCTTAAATTAAGGTATTAATATTTTTTCAAATCATTTATAAAATTGGGTACTTCACTCCGAAACATTTTAACAAAGTATCCATGCTAATGGTAAAAAATGCCTATGAAATTTAGTAACACTGTAATTATCAAAGGGAATTACACGATAAAATTTTGTGAATCAACAATAACTCCTAAGCACTATTAAACACCAACATGCACACATTCTCACCTCTCCCAGATCTGGGAATTTAATTTTTGTTCCCTTTCTCTTCCACCATTTTCATTTTCTAAATTCTGAAAATATATTCACTTCACGATTTCCATTTTCTAAATTCTCACAATATCTTCACTGCTGCATCTTCAATCCTTTCCAGACTTCAATCCATTTCAGACCTGTGGGATTCTGGATCTACATGGTATCACATTCCCGAATTCACGTTCCCTTCACCAAATATTTGTGCTTGAGTATCACCACAATTCTACAAAGTTGGTTCTCTAGAATAAAAGGGCAAATAAAATGGTAGTGTTCAATAGAATGGCCATTACAAGAGAGATAGAGATAGGCCAGAGAAGAGAAACCCTATTGGATTCAATTTGGCATACGGTTTGTTTGGCTTTCAATTTTTTAGTAATGGAAGATGGCTTCGGTGGGTATGGGGGCCAGATTCAAAGGGATTTCACAATTTCATTGCCTTCTTGAATACAGTTGCTCGAGCATCTCCATACATTACCTTTGATGGCTCTTCTAAATATGATAATCTCGATGACTCTTCTAATGCTTTAGATCAATATGTCGTTTCTTTCTTTACTTGACCTTAGTCTTTATTCTCTCTTTTATGTCATTCCATTGGATGGGTGCTTTTTGTTTTTTTCTATTTTCAACTACCTTGAATTTCCAATAAAGACGTTTTACAAGGATAAATGCAGGTTATAATAATCTTGTGATACATCTTCCTTGGACCTTGCAAGCATTCTGATATTATCTTTACTATGTTCTCTTGGTTTCTTATTAGCCAATTTTAGGTATTCCATATCTATTTTCTTCTTTTTCTATTGCTAGTATAATCTCTATTGAGTTGATTTGGTAGATATTGGTTCTAAAATTAAGACTAGAAAATGATTGCACACATGAAACTAGAACATATGATACAATTATTCAATTAAGCGATTTGTGTATTTATATGCAATATATGGTAAATATTGAATATTGTTGAGAATAAATCCCCATGTTATTGTGTTGTATGCATCAAGCTTACAATTATGGCCTTTTTACTTGTCCAAAGTTAGCATGGTGGTTCTTATTGTATTTTTTAGTATACAAGGCAGATGAGAGAGAATTTCAAACAGACTTGTATAATCACCGAGTCACATGATACAATGGAGTTGGCCTCATTGTATATCGTTACTTTAGGTAGTTATGCTACATTATATTTTTTTAAATACCCCCTTTAATACAATATCAAACTCCATTTCCCATACAATTAAGGATAATCACAAAATCCAAAATACATCCTTGTTCAAAATTCAATAAGACAACAATACTCAGTTCTAAGACATCTTGTATGTGGAGTTTAAATTGTTAAGTTACTGAACAAGAATTAAGATAAGTAGTCATCACTCAATTTAGTATCATTCACATTAGAATCATTGTTTGGATCCATTCCCCATGACAGTATTACAATTCTTCGTTCTTTTTTCACAGTATGGGGGTTTTCATTTATGAACTAGTATGAAACCTTTGAAGATAGAGTCAATTCACTTTTTGGAAATAGGAAAAATTTCATCTTCTAAAATTAAATTTGTCCACTTTTATGCTTCTAGAAATTCAAATTTTAGAGAATTGGTTTCCTCTAAAAAATATAATATTTCTAGAATATTATTGTCTTCTTTTAGTTTGACTACATATGGGATGGTGGGCTGCTGGAAATTGTTGCTAATGAATATTCTTGTCTACTGTGTGGATTAAATATCTTCCCTATTTTATATTAGCATAAAAAATATGTTTCATAGTAGCTTAAACCATGATTTCCTCATAATATCAAAGAGTTTTTATTTTCTTACAAACTTGATTCCAAACTCTTCTGTCTCTTCTGAGAACCATTGATTCATGACCATGAACAAATTTGATTGAACTTATGTTTTGATATGATAGCATGTGGGATTTTTGACTATGTAAGAAAAAGGATAGACAACAATAAAACCTTTGAATTTGTAGAATCATAAAACCTTTGGAGAATCATAAAACTTGATGTTATGCCCATTTATGAACCTGAACTTTGAAAGGGGATAGGGTAGGTGCATCCCCATAAAGTGGATCTGACTTTCTAGCAAGGGTTGTGACAAAAGTTTCTTTTAGCCCTTACCAACCATGCCAAGACGTGATCCTTAGGTGCCTTTTCTTTAAGCGTTCCTAGATGAAATGGACAAATTCCTTACGATGACCCTTTCTTCATCTACCATCACCATAAGCAATGCATTAGCACCAAATTTCTATTCAAAGATTCATCTTGTTTTATTGGTTGGGGTATTTTTGAGGCACATGTAGAACTACAAGCCCCTTTGTCTCTAGCAAGAGTCTGAAAAACTCCTGAAAGTGGTCTCCTCTATGTACTATGTTTCAAACTAGATCAGTGACTACATTATACATATTTTAAATGCTTCAAAAAGTGTGGGTCCATTAACTACATCATAGATATGAAAGAACCATTTATGCCATATGTCTGGATAACATGCTATAGGAAATGGTGGAAAGGAACTTGCCTTGGACCCTTCCCATTCATGGCAGCCCTTATGATCCACCTAGCTGCAAATGTTGGTGTTTGATCTTACATATCAATCAAACAAATCCCTTTAGAAAACCCAACCATTGTATAGATTTGACATGATACTAGTAGGATATTTTTCTTTCCTCCATGCTCCCTTGAAGGAATTGCCTAAGGAATATCTCTAATATCCTCTGTCTGGTTGTAGAGAGAAAGAGGCTAGTTGGAAGACAATAAATATGATTTTCTTCCAAAATTCTATTTGCTATGGTGATTCTTCCTATAAGTGGTATATCTAACTGAATAATTTCTTAAGCTTTTTCTCAATCATGGTCAATATCCAGTTCCAAAGGTTTGTTGAAGATACATAAATTCCAATGAGAATACCCAGGTGCCTTATAATCGACATGGTTGAATGACTTTCCATTTTATAACAATCTAGTGAGGAAAGTCATCGTGCCCAATAATACGAACCTTCATCATGATCCTCTCTAACTCTTGCTTATAATGTTTTAGTGAAGATGTCTAGACACTTAATCGTCCCCTCTACACAATTTCAGTGAGCTATGGGGTGAGAGTAGAATGATTTGAAAAATGTAGATTAAGCAACTGCTCTCCATCAAGAAGGAGAATTCATCAAATTTGTCCTTGCAATCAAGTAGCTTCAATGATATATCCACACGTATTTAGTGAAATAACATACAAATAGGGAGCCAATGGAAACCCTTGTCTGATAGGAATTTGTATAAGAATCACCTATAACAAGTTCTTATTGACACAAACTATGTATTTCTTTTGTGTCAATAGCAAAAATCAATAGTATTCATTTATAATAAAGTTTTCATGATTTAACACTCTTTTTTATTGTGAAAAATGGAATAATTACTTTTAACAACAGAAGATCTACAAACAAAGATGACAATAGAGGGAAAGTAGAACCAGGATCAAATCCATCAACTTCAATTCAATTTACTATTTTCTAGAGTTCCTACCATAGCAACAAATAATGTTGGAAATGAGAAAAAGTTGTTTTTATATTTCCTGTCCTTCCCTGCTTCAACTAAATAAACACATACTTTTTGGTCGTGTACTATTGTCAACCACTTGGAAAACATATCCACAGATAAGGGAATTTCGAACAAAATACAATTTTGCTCATGTTCAATGCTTGACCTCAAATTTCTTGAGGCGAAACAAATATACAATCCTAGACAAGTATGTATGCATCTTTCCAGTTGATGCAACATGGAGGGAACTAAAGAAGGGAAGAGAAAAGATTGGATCAGAGATATATATTTTTGTGTCTCACACACACAAATCTTGGAATCACTTGATGTCCATGGTTTCTATTTTTCTCTTAGTCCACTGATGTTTAGAAATTTTGTTCTCCTCATTATTTGAACTGAATTTACCAGACTTGAATTGACTCAAGGCTTGTTTTCAGCCACTAGTTAAGCTTGACTCAGTATTCAGCAAAGGCCCACTATAAAGTTGTCATTTGACTAATTTTCTATGAATCCTCTGAACTTTAGTGTCTATTTTTCTCTGAGTCTAGTGATCTTCATATATTTTATGATCCTCATTTTGTTTGAACAAAATTTACCAGAATTGAATTGACTCAAGGCCCATTTTTGCCCACCATTCAAACTTGGCTCAGTATTTGTCAACGACATGCTAGTCAACTTGGTAGTGACTCGGCATATAGAAAAATAAAAAAAATGTGCTCATGAAAAATAGAAATTTTGGCATTGAATATAGCCTAGATGAAAGATAACATCATAACACTGAATATAATGCAAAGATAAAATATCAAAGTATATTCTATATATTTGTTATCAACATAGATCAAAATTTCCATGGAGCATGGAAGTAAGTTATGAATTGAATGGACAAGGTTCAATATGTTCAATGCAAGAGTAAAGTATGAAGTCATATAACAAAATATTATATTGCATAATAAATATAACAACTTAGGAATGAGTGCCAACAGAAGGCCCTCCTATCCCTTGCCCTACCTCAGCATTTTGCTCTAACAACATTAATTCATCCTCTGAAAACAATGGCTCTTCTGAATCACAATTCCTAGCCTTGCACAACAATCCAATTGAAGATTGCATTATCATTTTCCATGGAAATCATAGCCAAATCAATTCTACCTAATTTGTGAAAAATTTATGACCTATGTTCATCCCTTCAAACTTAGCTAAGTATTTCTAGAACTCACTGGGTCAACCCTGTTCTGAGTAGTTTGACTCAATTGGTTCAGGTCTGGCTAATTTTGGACTGAATTGAGTTGCCTAACTAATTTGACTTGGTTTATTGCCTAGTCAAACTGGAAATTTCTAGTTAGCTTGGCCTAGTCTAGTAACTATGATTTGAACATGGTTACATCGCTGCTATTGTTATCTCAACAACATAGTGCCACTTTTTCGAAAAAATATACTAGACAAAGACAAATGTAAACAATGGCTCACCAGTACAACAGGAAATGGTTTCAACAGTGATCTAATGAAACTTTATATTCAAAACAAATATCTTGACACCAAAATTGTGAAAAGATTTATTTGAATATAATAATGCTCAGAAAAATTACTTTACAAAATGACTTCTTGTCTTCTTGAGTGCCAATTTTTTCAGGAGATGAATCTAGGAATTTAATGTAATTCCTAGATTGAATTACATAGATAATCTAATAGAGGGTTTGGAATCGATAAATAAAAGGATGAAAATGTGGTAATTAATATCAAAATATTGTTCGTGTGCAAGAAAATGTCAGTCTTCACTGGAAGAATTGATTGAAGACTAATAAAAGAGTAGAAGCGTAGATTGTGGTTTCAAATTATGATTGTTAAGAATTTACTCATGTTTTTAAAAAATTACATACTAACAAAGCAATTGTTCTTGTGTTCAACTCATGAAGTGGTTTATTGAGAGAGTTCCCTGAGGTCTTGCCCTGTAGAGGTATTGTTGTTTCTCGGAGGCTGAGAAGATAGTTAGCCAAGGCTAAAATTTCATCTGCGCAAAACTTACTGAGGTTGAAAGCTTCTTTCCAAGGAAATTGCCGAAGAACTTTGAAATACCAAGAACATCATAAGTATACAAGGGGTTTACTCAAAGGAGGCCATCAATTTTCAAATATCTCATTTTCCTATTCTTTTGGCATAGATAATTTACTGTCAACTACAGGCATGCACAACTTGGCCTGTTTCAATCAATCAAATATATGTCTTGATCAAACAATTGATCACAAAAATACCCTTTCTATATCAGGAACTCTTTCCCGGACATTTTCAATCCCCTCATTCCATGGTCTTCATGGTTTTCGAATATTACACACATCTGTTTCTTGATTGAGCCCGAGCTCAATATCATCCTCAAATTGTTCTCCAAATACAATTTCAGATGTGAAGTTTCCTAGGACGGTGGCGCTTGATAACAACATTAAGGTAGTTACATACTCTAGCATAGGGCATCTGGAAGGATTTTGTGTATCATTAAAAATAATTCATGGTCCAAAGTTATTGATTCAATGCTTGGGCCTTTGAAAGGATTCCAATTTGAACAATATTTCACTAGTGGCTTCATATTGTAGTATTCAAGGGAATGGTTATTATAAGAGGGATGGAGATATGCCATAGAAGAGAAACCATGTTGGATTGAATTTGGAATATGGTTTTCTACCAAAGTTGTATGAGTGTTTCTTGCTATAGATTACTCTTGCTTTGTTGGGGTTCTAACCCAAAGCCCTAGGGTATTTATTCCCATAACATAATGGAAGCTGACTTCAGTGGGTATGGGGGCCATAGTCAAAGGGATTTCACAATTTCATTTTCCTCTTGAATACAACTACTTGGGCATCTCCAGACATTACCTTTGATGGTTCTATTAATTATGATAATCTCGATGACTCTTCTAATATTTCAAATCAGTATGTCCTTTCTTCCTTTGCTTGACCTTAGTCTTTGCGATATTTTTTATGTGATTCCATTAGATTGGTGCTTTTTTTGTTTCTATTTTCCATCTGCCTTGAATTTGCAATAAAGGATTTTTACAAGGATAAATGCAAGTTATAGTAATCTTGTGATAAATCTTTCTCAGACCTTGCAAATGATTCTGGTATTACCATTACCGTATTGTATTGGTTTCTTATTATCCAATGTTAGGTATTTCATATGTACTTTTTTCTTTCTATGTTTTCAGTATAATATCTATTGAGTTAATTTGGCAGATATTGATTCTGAAATTAAGAGTAGAAAATGATTGCACATAGGAAGCTAAAACGAATGATACAATTATTCTGTTAATCAATTTGTGTATTTATGTGCAATATATGGTAAATATTTACTATGGTTGAGAATAAATCCAGACGTTTCTATGTTGTATGCCTCGAGCTTACAATTATGGCCTTTTTACTTGACCGACGTTAGCATGATGGTTCTTGTTGTATTTTTTAGTATATAATATAGATGAGGGAGAATTTCAAATGGATTTGTGCAATCACCAAGTCACATGATACAATGGGGTTAATCTCGTTGCATATCATTATTTTAGGTAGTTATGCTACATTATATTTTGTAAGTACCCTGTTGAATACAATATCAATTGTCATTTCCCATATAATTAAGGATAAATCACAAAATCTGAAATACATCCTTTTTCAAACTTCAATAAGGAAACACTGCTCATTTCTAAGACACCTTGTATGTGAACTTTAAATTGGTATGTTACCGAACAAGAATTAAGATAAGTAACCATCACTCAATACAATATCATTCTCATTACAACCATTGTCTGGATCCATGCCTCATGACAATATTGCAATTCTTCATTCTTGTTTCACAGTATAGGGATCTTCATTTTTAGAACTAGTATGAAACCTTTGAAGATAGAGTAAATTCACTTTCTGGAACTAAGAAAAATATTAGATTCTAAAAGTAAATTACACGTAAATTTTTCCCCTTTTATGCTTTCAGAACATCAAATTTGAGAGAATTGGTTTCCTCTAAAAAATATAAGATTTCAATAATATTGTTGTCCTCTTCTAGTTTAACTGCATCTGGGATACTGGGCTACTGGAAATTGTTTCTAACCAATCTTCTTGACTGTTGTGTGGATTAAATATTTTCCCTACTATATAGTAGCTTAAAACATATGTTGTGTAGTAGCTTAAAATAGTATTTGCTCATAAAATCAAAGAATTTTTATTTTCTTACAAACGTGATTCCAAAATCTTATGTCTCTTTTGAGAACCCTTGATTCATGACCATGAAAAAATTTGATTCAACTTGGGTTTAGCTATGATAGCATGTGGGTTTTTTGACTATGCAAGAAAAATGATAGACAACAATAAAACCTTTGAATTTGTAGAATCATAAAACCTTTGGAGAAGAGCATATGGAGAATCATAAAATCTAATGTTATGCCCATTTATGAACCTGAGCTTTGAAAGGGGGTAAGGTAGGTGCATCCCCATAAAGTGGATGTAACTTTCTGGCAAGGGCGATGAAAAAACTGCTTTTAGTCTTTACCAAAAATGTCAGGATTTGATCCTTAGGTGCCTTTGCTTCAAGCATTCCTAGATGAAATGGACAAATTATTTGTAATGGCCCATTCTTCATCTACCTCATCTTGACCAAAGTGTTAGCACCAAATTTATATTCAAAGCTTCATCTTGTTTTACTACTTTTGGTATTGTTGAGGGACATGTAGAACTACAGGCACCTTTGTTTCTAGAAAGAGTCTGAAAAACTATTGAATGTGGTCTCCTCTATGTACTATGTTTCAAACTAGATCAGTGACTACATTATACATATTTTAGATGTCTTCTACTATACTTTCTAAAGTAGGCTAGGAAAATAGAGGTAGCCAGTAATAATTTTTTTCCACCCAAAACTATCATAGTTGTGCTGCCTACGCAATTCACTATAGCTGGTAGAGAAAAGTAGGCCACTTTACTGAAATGAGAGAGCCTCAATTTAACTTGACTAGAGGAGCCAATATTCCCATACATCCATGTGTCACACCATTATTTTCTTCCAACATGGAGTGGTCTGAATTATCACTAAAGTTACTTTAATCCCAAATGTTCTCCTTAGTTACCTATCTTGTTCCTCATCTTATTGAACCATATTCTTACATAGAAAAACCTTATTACGATAACATTTGCAATACAACACTTAATTTCGTTCGAGAGATCTTGAATATTCCAATATATGATACCCCATTTATCTTAAACCTGATTATTGGAGGGGAGAGTCTCTTCCAATATTGAGTGTATCATTGCCTTATTCAGTACTTAAGTTAGTATATTAAATGGAGACTCAAATTCAAGTGCTCTTTGATATTCCGATGGATAAATATAAACCGATGTTATCTTTGTGATTCATTATTAGCCCATAATTTCCATATATTCTTGTTTGGACCTTCATTGCCCCATCAAGATTTAGCATGAACCCATTGCTAAGAGTCAAGACAATCTGAGCTTGAAACTAAGCTTGTGGAAAGCTAAGTTACGTAAGCCACCTGTACTGGAACATAGATTTTGGTAGATACTTTAAATTATGGTTACGTTGCTCTGAGGTAGACTTGGACTCTTGGGGTCACCTCTAGAGAAAGAGCTAAGCTTGGAAAGAAGATATGATCATAAGTTGAATACAATAATTTTTGCTCCTGTTGAAATCTCATGTTGACATATGTAGGTTCCAATTGTCCAATCTTTAAGGGAACTGATGTACTTTATTTTTCAACATGCCACATGGTTTTTTTCTTGCATTGACTGTCACTAGTATGCATTAAAACATCGTTCATACTCCAAAGTAAAAAATGTGTTTTTGAGATATACTATGTACCTATTTTGTCTCCTTCAATGATTAGAAATTTAGTAGTTGGATATATTAATGCTCTTTTTGTTTTCCTTTTCGTTGTATGATAGGTTTAGAAATTTTATTGTATGAGAGTGGGTTTCAAGTGCCCACTCTCTAAGAGAACTAATGTATTTTTATTTTGCAACATGCCACTTGATTCTTTTGCCTGCATTGACCATCACTGATACCCATTGAAACATTGTACATACTCCGAAATAAAAAAATGTGTTATTGAGACATACTATATTTTTCTCCTTTAATGATTAGAAATTTAGCAGTTGCATCTATTAAATCTCTTTTTTTTCCTTTTTTTCTGTATGATAGGTTTGTTACTAATCCTTGTTATTATGTTTTTTTTTGTTAGTATGTAAATCATAAGCTCTATCATTAAATAATGAATGATACATGATGTTAATTTGTGACTTAGTTTGAACATATCTAGTATCAGCAAATAAGTTTCTGACAAACAAAAGCAACGAAAAAATTGACTATACAACACAAATTTTGATGGGTGGTATTTTGGGATGACAATAACAATAATTGGAAGCATTTATGTTGAATAATGATTGCTATTAATATTATTTTTATATATGATGTGCATAAAAAATTTGTTGCACTAACAGTTTGAATATTGGAACTCATCACTTATTGCCTTTCCCAAGTTAGTTGATCATAAGTTCCCTCACATATTAACATGAGATTAGACTATTCGAAACAAAAGGATGGGGACCATGGGCTTTTTTTTTTTGGTTTGAATGCTTCATGTCAACGGGAGTAATTTCACCTATGGACTTGTGGAGTCCATTCTTAGCTAAGCTTCGATGATGGGGGAATCTGATCCATCACATGTCACTTAGGGATAGCACATGTCCCATCCACATGAAATAGCCCTTTTTAGAGGCTATCGGCCTACGAGGTGCAAGCATGTGACAACTAATATTTGAATCTATATGGGGAGGATTACAACATCTCCTTTTAGCCACCCAAGCTAAATATAAATGGAATGGGGAAAATAATTTGGCTTCCACATAATTATAAATGCTAAATGACCATTTTTATATTTTTCATTTGTGTTTTGCAATAATTTTTGCTCCTAGTAACTTTGAATTTAGTGGTAGCTTTGTAAATGCTAGAGTTGTGTTGGTAAATATTGCAAGCTTTTTGGTGTTAGTTATCCAGTGGTAAAATGTTCATATTATACATTGATATTATGCTCAGATGTTATGCTTCTATACATTTTTCATTAATGATTATTTTGTCTTTGAAATTTTTTGGATGATTTGTAGTTAGACTCAAGTTTACAATATATTGAGGTGTTATCTTACTTTACTCATCATTAGATACTTCTTCAATTATTTGTAATTTATATGAGCTTTATAGGTCAACCATGCAAAATTGCTGATGTAATTTTGTGTTTTTGCTTGTACAAGACTTTAGTCAATATGATAAAGAGGCTTAATTTAACTAGAATGACACCAAATTTATTTGATAAATTTACATTCTCTTAGTCTTATTTGCAAAAAAAATTCCTCCCTCTCCATTGTAGTCTAATAGCTAAATATTAAGCCTATTATGTGCTAATTGTGATAATTCAACATATAGAACTTTGTACAACCCTAGAATGTTACAAAAGATAATATATGAACTATTTCCTTCCACATTACCCCAGTCCTCCTATTGGTGTTCCTTTGCACCTCTCAATTCAATTGCTAGTTATCATTGAAAGGTAGAGTGTTTTCCTTGTATCCATGCAATTGAATCTTTGAATACTCATGCTTGGTGTGGATTTGGAGGTATTTGAATGCCCCTTGAATATTGTGTTGGTGTAATGGATCTTAGCCAAACTTTGTGCTTACAATTTTAATGTTTGTATAATGATTGCATTTCAAGATCATTGTTATTGAGTTGTATTTTGACATCTTGAACTAATTAATAACAAAAAGCATTCCCAATCATTTTTTCAGACCCCATAGCCAGTATGATTCAAAAATGTAGCTCATTATTCATAATTGCATCATATATACTCATTGTTTTCTACTTTTTGGCATGCAAATCAGCCTTTTAGAGGTAGATTTTTAGGTTGTTACAATAAATTTACATGATTCACAAGGTGAGAAATAAATCTTTGGTGTAATTGTAGATTTAAAGTTTGATAATTATAGGTCATTTATAGGCCATGAATGTCTTCAAAGTTTCACTTATAATTGAGTGTTCAACTGAATATATTATCTTATATGTAACAAATTTTCCCTCCACCTACTTTTCATCGTTTCCATAACCATTAGGTAAGGACTTGCAACTTTGATACTATATTTCTTGTTTAGTAGAATATTTACCAAGACATTACAAAGCTTTATAGTTTATTAAAAGTTGTAGAATTTATAATTTATAAAGTTTCAAGGTCTACTTTTTTAACTCTAAGTATTTAAAGGGTGCTAGCTCAATCGATGAGCACCTGCTTTATAAGCAAGAAGTTAGTGGTTCGATTCCATCACACCCTAATATTCATAAGGAATAGCGATGACCAATTTTTGTTATAGAAGTGAAATTTTTCGATACTCACTAAAATATGAAATGGTGATGGTCAACAAACGGTACCATATATGTGCATCTATAGTGACGACCATGAAAGGTCCATCACCATAAATTATTGTTGTTCATATGAAATAGTGATGGTCACTATTTGTCATTATAATATTATTCATGACGAACTTTGAATGTCACCACAACACCTACATTTTTGGCGATGCAACATTTCGTGACACACAAGTTTTGGTGATAGAGACTCTTTTGACCATCACCAATGAGCTTATGGTGACATTTTTTGACCCTCACCAAAATATGAAATAGTCACTGTCAACAAATGTCACCTTATATATGCATCAATTGTGATGACCATGAGACGTCCATCACAATAAATTGTTGTTGTTCAAATGAAATGGTGATGGTCACTCTTGTCATTATAATCAGTATTTTTGATGGACCTTCAATGTCACTACAACACTTATCTTTTTGGTGATGCCACCTTTGGTGACATTCAATCTTTTAGTGTGGAGATTAAGGTCCATCACCACTAGTCATATGAAATGGAAACGGTCACTATCCGTCATTATAGATCATTATTGGTGACAGACCTTGAATGTCACCACAACACATATATTTTTGGTGACGCCACGTTTGGTGACGTTCAGTTCTTTTTTACGAAGGCCATTTTGACCGTCACCGATGAGCTTATGGTGACATTTTTAGACCCTCACTAATGTCCTTTTTCTTGCAGTGAGATGAGTTGTAGTAGAAGTGTTGAATGACAGGAAGCCAATAATCATGTCAGGTCCATGGGATCAGTCCCCATATAGAGGAAAGAAAGAGGTTACAGGAGATCAGAGAGTATTGGCTCAGGGGGAGTTTCTTTGACAAGAAGTAGCAAGCAATAATTGTCAGGCTCACAAAGGAGGATTGTCGAGCAAATGAAAGGTTTTCCTCTTGGGTGAAATATACTCATTTCATTTATGTTATGAGTTTGAGTATTCATACTAATCTTGTGTTTATGAAATAGAATTGGTGTAATATTTCAATGTCCTTTAGTCTTTCAAGTAATATCTCTATGGGAATTCATAGCTTGGTCTCATGTGGAGTAACCATGTGTGCAAATGGACATTTATTTCTAAGAGGAACCGTTAGAGTTTGCCTAGTACATTTTTCCATTTTATCATTTTTGGTACAATTGATATTGTTTAAGAAACAATTGACATTTTTGAGGCTTGAAATCAAAGGGAGAAGTGTTGATTGTAAATATGCTCAGGAGAAGTGAGCATAGAAGATGAAGCAACAACAACAACAGTCCTTGAAGATATGTCTACAAAGAAGAATGCAAATCTCAACAGCTAGACCTTGGTCTTCACACACAATGATTGTATTGGGAGAAAAAGACAACTTGTAGCCCCTTGCCCTTGATGCCAAAGGGGGAGAGAATTTGTGGAGAATTTGTGATGGCATGTGCAGAAGAAATAAGGTCATTGGTGGCTCATGCCTTGGAAGATGCTTTGGAAGCAGCATGTCGAGTGGCCATCAAGTGATGATAAGGATGAGGTGTTGCCATAAATGCAAAAGGGGGGGGGGGTTGTTGGACAATTCGCATTGTCTGGATGGCTAGTGGCTTAGTAAAGATATTTGCAAGTGTGTTGGCATAAATGTCAAAAATAATACTAGGGAGATGTGTTGGGGAGTTGCCATTGCCTAACTATTGGCAGGAGTGTTGGCATTGATGTCAACTCGACTAGCATGGATTCTTGTCACAACAGATGTTGGTAGTGATGGCCCAGATGGAACCCCATGGTAGTTGCAGGCATCATGTAGAGAATCATCATAGTATCAAGATTACTAGAGAACCCATAAAATAATGACTATGGTGGTTGGGAGTTCAGGACTCTAAGCATGAGAAGGAGAGTCAAGGAGAAAAATAGTGGCTGAGAGTTTGTAGTCATTTTATAGGTAGAAAATGGGCTCAAAGCCTACATCAAACCATCTCAATTGGAAATTTCTCTGAAAGAGATTTCCAACGGTGTGTGGAAGTTTGAAAATGTCCTTTTGGATCAAAATTTATGGTATGTCAAAGTTCAGGGTCTTGAATTCCTAAGAAGGTCAATAAATTGGATAAGGCAATATTAGAGATCAAAATAATGGGACCTCATAGTAGTTCATATCGGAATATTGGAGGTTGGAGCCCATGGGGACCTGATATTGGAACTCCAGAGACTAGAATATTGGAGCATCAAAGCAGGACATATTAGAGAATCAGAGCTGATAAAATCGAAATATTGAAGATCGAAATAACAGAGGTCATCGGAATATCAGAGGTCTGGGACATCAGAATATCAAAACTTCTTAACATAGGTATTTTAAGAAGTTGTTATATCTGTCAAGGCCGATATTGCTAAAAGCGCTGAGGAATGTCGAGCAAAGCTAACAAAGGAATTTGAAAAGACAAGGGTGATCAAGACTCTTTCTATCCCCTCCTGTAGGACATGTGGTGGCATATCAATGGGTCCAAGAAAGTGAAGTGGATAGTGATGTCAACATATTAGAGGTTGGAGTATCAGAGAATGAGGAAATCGTAATTTTGGTGCAAATGGTGGTTGAGAAGTTACAATAAAGGGAGCTTTGATATTAGCTAGGACATGGTCGTGTGGAGACCCAAAGAACCAAGGGCACAGAGCAGGGCTAGCACCTAAGTGCTATGGATATATCAGAGGATGGAGATCTTGTAACTCCTGTGTAAATTCATATTGAAAATGTTATGATGCCTAGGGAGCTCTATTGTATGTGTTGGTGTTTTCTTGGGAAGTTAAAATAACTAAGGGAGTGGATCTATAACATAGGGAGATAAGCTCCCCCGACAAGAGTCTAAAGGCTTGGCACCTATGTGCTATACTAAAGGTCACATGTGGTGGTGTTGTGATGTCAAAAGTGATGAAGACTAAGTAGAAGGAGCTAAGGTGCAATCAGAACTTCGCATAAGTTACGATACAAAAGGGCTCTAATATAGGGCTAAGCCAATGGTCATTGGTCTTAGTCATATGAGAAAGAAAATGCTAAAGGAGATAAGCAACAAGGGGCTAAGGGTATCAAAACTAAGTGATATTGTAACATCCCGTCTTGTATGAGTTACGATATGTTGTGACTCTTATATAATAGTACAAAGGTGTATGGCAAATGGATGAGTCAGTAACAAGGACCACAGTTGTGCAGAGGAATTTTTCTTAGGAGTAATAGCGACTGTCAAAGATCACAGGGTCAAGGAAGAAAGGACCAGGATTTACAGAAAAGAGTATTGGGTCTTCCTTGACGTGAGATAAGACATGTTTATGCTTTGATGAATGCCTTAGTGAGTTAAATGGATGAATGGGTCGGTAGTTGAAGAACCAATGCAAATCAATGGATTTGGTTTATGGAGTTAGATGGATTTGCTGAAAGAACTGAGACAAGGTAACAAGGACAATGGTCCATAGAGAATCAATGCAAAAGTACAATCAAGCTATGTGAAACCATGAATAATAATGTATAGCCTCAATTATATAAGGTTTTTCCAGAGAAAGGGCAGTGCCTTGTTGAAGTGTGTAGGTGGACTGAGAATTAATTCTTAGTATAGAGAAACATTCTAGTGGCCATTCTCATCTTTAATGTAGTTGTCGAGACCAAGATAGAAGCAACAACAGAATGGAAAATCCATGTCGAGGTACACTCAGATAGCGTGAATATAGGACAGGAGTGGCAACATCAGTCAACGAGTAGCAGAGGAAGAAACTAGAGAAGCCCAGTTGAGAAAATGGGGGAAAATGGAGTATTATGGTGAGAGAATTGTGTGGAGAGATCAATGTTGTGATTGTGCTGTTGTGCATGAGTTGGAGAGAGCTATTTCTACTGTGAAAGGCTGAGAGTGCCTATGCATAGGAAATACCCTAAGAGGGTGAATGTCACCTAAGAAAGGTTGAAGGTTCCTATGCTATGTGAAGAAGGTTAAGCAAGCCAGTGCCAGGGTGTTTTAGGCTAGGAGGGCCTGATGAATTAAATAGGCCAAGAGATGATTGTATGCAGTTGAAGAGAAAAGTGTAGAGAGGATTATGTGGCTTGTGTGTGTTGGTGAGTGTTATGATTGGAACAACGAGTTGTTCTAGATTGTGCCGAGGGCCGAGAAAAATAGAGTGCTTTGAGGAGTTGTGATGAGTGACTTTTGTTGACTAGATTATTGGGTTGTTGTAGAATGAGAATAGTGAGCAGGGTTGTGAAGAGAATAGAGTTGATATCAGGTAGAGTGGCTACCAATTACGGGGAACATTGAGTTCCTTATTGAGTGTGGGTTGGAGCTTGCATATAGGGAGTTGGTGCTTCCATATCTAGTGGGTGTTTGAGAAGTCTTCGGGTTGGTACCCCCTACAAGTTGGTTCTTACATGAATCCAAGGAGCTGGAAGTTTGTGTTTGCAACAAATCCTTGAAGTTGGTGCTTCACATGGTGCTTCTGGTAAGCTGGACATATGTCTACAAAAAGAGGGAGTTGGTGCTTCCTTCTAATGGGTGCTAGAAAACAATCAAAGGGAGTCAGTGCTTCCTATGAGTGGTGGCTCACAAAAAAATTGATGTAATAGAGTAGTTGCTCTTATTTTACATCAATAACAACAATAAGCTTTGGTGGTTTTTCCCAAAAGGGTTTCCACATAAAGCCTTGTGTCTCATGTGTATGATTCTCATGGTGTGTGATTGTATGTTGATTTTAGATTGCTACCATATTATATGTTTCTTCTGATTATATGGATGGGTGCCAAGTTTGAATAAGAAACATAAATTAGCATAACGAATTGAAAATCAGCCTTAAAACCAATTCACCCCCCTTATTATTAGCATTATTTCCAACATAACCGAAACCTCAATGAATTTTGCAGTGAAATATGCTCATTCTCTGGAATTGAGCAATCGACAAAGTTAAAGTGTAGTGCAAACACTTTGGGCTCGATGAAGCTACATGGGATATGGTTGATCAAATGCGGGTTATGTGTCCTTCTCTATTCACTGGTTGAGTGGATGTGCTTTGATATATGTTTTGATGTTTTGTTATGCTTATGTCTATGTATATGCATATGTATGTAAATAACACATGGAGTTGTGTTATAAAGCTCTAATAAGTGGTATGGTGTTCATGATATGTTGGTTATGTCTTCAGTAGTATGATATGATGTAAATGCTACATCTAGATGTGTTATAAAGCTCCATGGGAAGTATGTGTTTTATGGTTTATAAGTGTCATTGAACATCAAGGATGGTGTTCCCCTAAGGGGTAGGGGTTTGTAACAACCCTTGGTTGATTTCCTATGTAAATAACTAAAAATAATAACCAAGATCATGGGACACTTATTCCAAGATGAATGTTGGGAAAAAAACATAGTGATCGAGATCACTAATGATTCATAAATGGCTATGGAAAATGGGAAAGGAATTGGAAAAGGAAAAGTGTATTAGAATTTTATTTATGAAAATAATGGAAAATAGGATAAACGGAAATGAAAGGTCATAGAATTCCGTGAGGAGGAAATTGAATTAAAATTAAGGAAAAATGAAGAATTTCTTGTTGATGAATACTTAATGAATGCATGAGCTAATACATGCTATTGCAGCAATTGGATAAGGCATTAGACCTTCATGATGGATCTGAGATAAGTACTATAACCCTATGTTTAAATACACATTCATGACCTATATATTACATGTCCTCAACATGTTTTATGAAATGATTGTCATGGGTAGGCCTAGTTAGGTCAATTCCATGATCAAATTTTGTATGAATAGATTTTCCATGATGTATTTTGTCATTTTATAAAGTCTCACTGAGTTCTGGGAAGTGGTCTAGAGGTTGACATGGGAATGTGGCTCAAAATCTTGTACCTCTACCTATAAACTCAAAAATAATTTTTGCAACCACCTCAATGCAAGCTTGTGCATGTGGTTGTAGCCTTCCAACCACATGGAGGGTTTGTTGTGGGTGTAGTTTGCGACCCAGGTTAGAGAAAAAGGTGTATAAATCATGTTTTGCTCACCTAGGATGGTTACTCAACCTCTGATAGATGTGTAGTCCCAATAGGATGTTATGATATATCAGTCTATCTTCCATGGTTGACTCCACTTCCTTAATGGAACCTGGGAGGTCAGGTCATGTCATAGTATATCTTCCTCTCATTTTTACCCTAGCAGGTTTGTGAAACTGGGTAGATATGGGACGGGTGGTTACATGGAACGCACCTAAATAAAAAAATTTATATGAAAATTGCACAACCATAAGAAAAACATAACCAATTGCAATTAGAAGAAAGAAAACAAAAGAGAAATCACTCAAGGTGATGAAATCCTAGCAAAGGAAAAATTGCAACATTGAAATGCAAAGTAGATCTAAAGTATCACTTAATTATCAACCACCCAAATATCAAAAATAGATCCCAAAATGAAGTCAATAGCTCCAACCAAGGCACTAAGAACCCTCAAGAAATTTTTTTAAGAACGTGAGCAATGGAGGATCCCAAACGAACTAACCAAATTGTATTCAAGGCAAGGGTATAAAACAACTTATAGGAACAGTAACATTGAAGCCAAACTAAACCAAAGTAAATCATAAAGAAAAGATGGAATAACTAAAGGGCAAAAATGCAACAAGAAACCCTTATACAAATGAATACTCAAATCTAAACAAACCAGCCAAGTAGAACAAGGTCTGGGATAGATCCATACTCCAGACATAAGGACAAAATAGGTTAAATCTGAGGTAGAGGGTTCCAAAAGAGGTTTTGAGTTTTTCCGGGTTAGAGGTTCAACCACATGGATGATTTGTGCTCGGTGCAGTTATATATGCACACTCAAAAAAGAAAAAATCTGGTTGTAAACTCTCAACCGCACTGTAACACATTATGTGTGTGCACTTGGGAAGAAAATTATGCTTTCCTAAAATACATGTGCACAAGATTAAATAAAAGGCCAAATATAGGAAATAAAACTCCAAATAGATTAAAAATTTGAGAGAGCTCCAAGAACAAGAATAGAAAAAAAAATCAAGGAGATTCCAAAATAGAGAAGGAAAAAAAAATGAATGCTCTCATTGAAAGGACTAGTTTTGTTGCAGTAAATTATAAACATAAGGAGCCATGGCTTTGTAATCCTATTCCCTATTAGGATCGCCATACAAGAAAAAGGATGGCTAAATCGAGACAAAAAAAAAATCCCCCAATCAAATTATCATGCAAGCAGAAATTCATGCAATTCCTAATGATATAGGGTTTGAACTGATACCCAACCACCTCACAAGTTTGTGAAGGATTTTGGGCATAATGCATAATTATCTTGCTAGAATCTAGAAATCTATCTCTTTCACTATCAATCCCAAGCCTACACACAAGCACAAACAAACAAAGACAACAAGTAGTCTTCTACAGAATATTGTTAGCTCAAAAAATAAAGAAACACATCAATATATATTTCTACAAACATGAATATAAAAGAAGGGAACATGAATCGCCATTAACCATAAATCAAATACATATCAATACCTTTGGCTTTGATGTTCCTCTCCTAATTCTAGCATAGTTTCCCCACTATAATGAAAAGGAATCAAGGCAACATGTAGCTCTCAAAAATGAATCACAATAGCATCAACATATGAATCTATATAGCTCCATCTCTTTGATATAACTCTTAGATTATCACTAGCCTAATCCTCTAGGATAGCCCATTATAAATAGGAAAAAGAAGATTGCCACTAGGATTAATGTAGACACCTAGGACAAAAAGAAGTTAAAGAATCTTCTCAATAATGTGTCGTAGCCAGCTCAAATAGATGAGATAAGGTGATGAGTCAAATTGATCTCCTAGGAACCCTAAGAATCTAGAATAAGTCTCCCAACTACACAGACCAAACAATGAAAATTTGGTCATAATTGCAGGAAAGATGGGTTTCGTGTGCAGTTGGAACCTTCCAACCACACTCATAAGCTTCCCTGCATGCAGTTGTGGAATAGCACTGGGAAAGGAGTGGTTAAAGGCTGAGGAAAAAGGTCAATGGTGTAGTCACTCAAAGGGAATCACTGATCACGTCTAGTCCTCCTTGTGGAAACATTCTTAGATAACTACTGGATATAGAGGGATGAGTTTCTTGTAATCACCAACACACTTATAATATAGGAATGTGAATCTTTGAATATTATTGGCCAATAGTATCTTGTTCTTGGAATCTTATGCATTGTTGTTTCACCAGCAAAATGTTATTCCATCATGCATTTTAGAATGAACATTGTTAGCATCATTTTTCTCCAAGAAGCAAAGGAGAAATCCATTGTAGTGTTTTCTATAGATTACTCCATTCACAATTTGATATTGGGAATCTTGAGTCTAATTGGTCTCTATTTCTTTGGGTTTAAGTTCATCAATACGGTACTGTGTTGCACATATTTCCCCAGATCATTGCACCATGAATCTTCATGCTAGATAATGAAAGGGTCTTCAGATAAATAAATAGATAATTTGTTTCCCCATCTTTCTTATTCTTCATTTTCAGGTTCTAGAGTCTTTACAGAAACTTTTCACAAGACATGGTTGTTTATGGCATAAGAAAGCTTCAATTCTAGATGATAGTCCCATAGGGATGTCATCTAATTTCTTCTTCTCTCTCTAAAATCCTCTATGAATAACGATCTTACTATTGGGTGAGGGGCAATTACCTTAACATGGCTCTTCATGATATAAGGTCAAAACTACTTAACTTCCCTATACACTGCATAGGTCTACTTATTGATACCTAGATAGTTTAATTCATAACCATGTAATCTTGTTGTCACGAATGAAATTTGATTCTCTTCCTTTTCATTTTTCTATGTGAGTACAACTTCCAGAGACAAATCTATGATGAAGGTATGTAACAAAATTTTATTATTGAAATATAATTTATATAAGGAAAAAAACATGAGCGATGACCTCCTTCATTTTTGGAAAGGAATCCTTTTATGTAGCAATCCACTTAAATTGCATGTCCTTTTGTTGTCATTACAATAAATACCCTCAAAAAAATTTCCTAAGTCAATTTTGGAGCCTATATTAATTGTGGTTTCAAGCCCCTTAGTATCATCATGTTGTTTGATTTGTTATTTGTGTAGTTTCTCCGAGGGTCACAACCTCCTAAGTCAATGTTTCCTAAGAATTGTCACTTAACCATTAGAAGTTCTTGAGTTAATTAGTCCATGGTTGGTTGAACTCATCATTTATCTTGACTTAGAAACTTACCTTCTCGCCATGCACACACTCAAAAAACACTCAAAAGTACATAAAAAACAAATGAAAGCAAGCAAATGACTCAGAAAATAAAAATCCCACTCCAAGTTGATGAAGACATGTTCTCAACTTGAGTGCACTCCTTCGGGTTGAAGAAGTGCGGCCTCATTGAGCACACTCCTTCATGGTGAGAAAGTGTGCCCTACCTAAGCACACTCCATGCTAAATACATGCACTCTTCCTGGTGCATGCATGAACTATATTGTTTCATGTAAGTACTCTCCTAGAAAATAATAGCCCACTTAACTTCTCTGAACTAACCTTGTCATGTGATTAGAAGTGGTGATCATGTATGAATCAATTTTTCATGTAGCCTTCTATAAATCAATCCAGTTAACCATTTTACATAATCATTGTCATATGAGTTGAGTGCACAATTGCAGATCAAGAAGCTCTTGATCAGCCTTCTTCACAAGTAATTTTTGTATGTCGAATATTTTCATTGCCTTTCACGATTTCACTATCATTCATTATTTTATTATTGTTGTTTCTTAGTTTTTATGCTTAATTGTTGATGTTTCTATTCAATATTCGTGCTGCAAGTGTAAATATGTTGTCTCATGTAGAAACTCTTCACATTCTTGAACCTTTCATATTCTATTGGGAATCCAACATCATCTATATAACCTTGCATATCTTTCTTCTCCTCATCTTATCATAAAATATTATTATTAAAACTTGCTTCTGAGCTTCCAAGGGGAAGAGTACACTTTTGAAATTTGAAGCCTAGTCAACCTCAAAAATTGTGCCAAGAATAATCAATTTTTCCTCCTGAGCACACTTCTTCACCATCAATAATTGCGGCCTCCCTTGAGTACATGAGCACACCACAAAGACTGCAAGAAATCCCCTTCATCCCTTTGAAATGCACCAATGCACCCTCCTTACCTTTGAGTGCAGGAGCGCATTGTGAAGGCATTAAGGCTGGTCAACCCATTGCTTCATCCCTTAAAAGTGTAACAGTGCACCCTCTTTCTCTCCTTGAGTGCATGAGTGCACAGTGAAGGCCTAAAGGCCCAAAATATCACCCCTTCAACCCTTAAGAGTGCGCTAGTGCTCCCTTGAGGTTTCTTTTCACTCGCTTGATCACATGAGTGCATTGTAAATATTTGAATGACTCCTTACACTCCTTCATGCTTGAAAGCGTGCCCTCCCATTTTACATGTGTATTTTCTCATGCATCGAATTGGCTTTTTGTTGTCGTTCATAGATTTTCATGACTAGTTACATATGATGGCTCTTTATATATGACTTACAAGTATTGTTTCATAATAGGTTGCTTCAAGCTAGTCTTCTCATTATGGGTGTGTTACCACAACCAAGTGTTTGTGCTTCAAGTATTGTCACCTTGCCTTCATCTTTTGGAGCCGTGTTGCCTCATAAAGTGGCCTCCAAATAATCCTCAGAAGAAAGAACTGAGAAACCTATAAAAGTTACAAAAACCAAACATTCCCATATATGCAGACACGCAATTCTTGATTGATAAAAATATTAAGTTTACATGGGGAAATATCAAGGACATATTCATGCAAGATATGTTTGTCGAGAACTTAGAAGATGTGTACACATACATTAATATTAAGAAGTCCAAGATGCATAGGATTGCATGCTAGGTCTCGGTTATGCCATGTGCAAAGGTGATTAAATGAATCATTACACATATGGATGACTCTCACTTTGTGCTTCATAATAAGAGTGGCAGTGATCTTTCCACCTATTATGGTGAATACATGTAGACATATTACAAGATGCTCAGGTCGGCAGAATATGAAAATGATAACTTTTACATGAGATGGGTCGACCTCAACACAAGTGACATTATCAAATCATGGTGTTGAGAACCTACCAAGTTTTTCCATTGCCCATCCGTAGTTTATCTGAAAAATATTCTCAGAGACATATATCAATATTGTATATCCATGTGTTGTTGGTTACATGGGTGCAAGAACATTGATGTGTTCAAGGAAAATTGGATATATATGCCCAACATGTTGTTAGCCCCTGACAGAGTTTTCAATTGGGTAGATATATTTTCATACAAGTTAGAATGTCATGTGGGGTAGGAAAAAACATCTTTAAGGGTGAACCAAGCACCAGAATTATACATGTCTAAATTTTTCCTAGATGAAATCTTTGCATACTATGTGTTCCCGAGAATGATCTAGAGCTAGACGCGTGAGGATAAATTCTCAGTTTACTTCCACAGTAGAGTGTTATCAAAATAGAGCTCTAGAGGCGTATATGACAAATTGGTTGAGCACTACTTTGCGGTTTTTTTTTTTCACATGATATTCAAGATCGATCCTCCTTAAATGACTGATTAGTTGAAGGAGTCATTTAGAGATATCACAGACTGGTTTGCAACTCCTGAGGGTACATACATCAGGTGTTTTGTTTGTCAAATATCCCCTCATATTATGTTGTGATATGTGACCAATAAGGCAATCATGCAAGAAGTACAAAATCATCTGGAAAAGGGATTGTCAGGAATTATTTATAGGACGAAGAAAGCTCCTTACCTCACATTCCCATTGAGGATCAGATTATATCAGTTGAAGAGCCACAAAATGACAGTAGCAAAAGTACAATATTTGTACTTCTCACACTTCTCCACTAAGAATTTCCATGGATATGATCCCAGGAGAGTGATCAAGAAACATTATCGAAGGATCGGTCATAATACGGGGTACTCATCAATATCCACAGTAGATGATGAGAAGATAAATAACTGGTAAAATTAAAACATGAAGGAACATCCAGGGATGGAACCTAGTTCACCCCGAGATCCACCACCTCAAGATTTGCAGGTGTAGGAGGAGGAAGAGATAACCCCTCAAGTGAGGAAAGAAACTCCTAGGAAGATGATCAAGTATGACTTGATAGGCGAAAGCAACAAGAAATGGAAATTTGATCCTTTAAACACAGGAGCTATGCAAGCAAAGAAAGAGAGGAAATAAGCAAAAGAAGAACATGAGAAGATGTAGTAGGATGATTTACTTTAGAACCAACAAGAAGACGAAGAGTAGACTAGGAACAATAGAGGCAGTTGTAGGAGGAAGAAGAAGAACAAATATTGGAAGAAGAAAAAATGACTAAAAAGGAAGATGATTTGGAGGATTAAGTTACCATCCAACCCATGGATGATGAACGAGGCACTCTAGAAGAACCTCTCCTTACAAGTGTTCATCTTCAATTTGAGAAAATGGGAATTACACCCCCATCGGATGACAGAGTCATGGATATATGCAGTGTAATGTTTGATCAACTAAAGAATAGCATCATACACTAGATGAATAGATACTTTACCAATGGTACTCAAAATATAGTCTTAGTTGATACATACAAGGTGATAACCTCTAACACCAGAAGGAATCCTAGGGAAGTCATGGCATAAAACATTACATTCGCTACAGTGGCATAGGAAATTTTTGAGTACTTGTTGAATGAGAATGTCAGGTTGAGAAGATAACTTGTTGCATTGAAGAAATAGGCGAAACATTTTGTGGCAGAGAATCAATTGTTGTCATCACAAGGACTGAGCACCACAGAATGGAAAGAAACCATTCAGGAAGGATTGGGTCCAATGGAGGACACCACGGTGCAATTATACGATGCCATGATTCGTCTACAACACGTGATGTCTCCTCTCGTTGAATTCAGAAGAAGGTATGGGAAATGGTGAAACTCCTGAAAATAACAAACAGAGCAGTCAATCATCTCTAGGAGTGGACTGCCAAGTATCCATATGCTCCACAATATTTGGATAAGAAAGATAAGATCATCATAGAGATGGATAGAGTTCATTTGAGTCTCCACCACCAAAATTACATGTGTCTTGGAGAACAACTTATTATTACTATTATTTCATATAATCAACTGCATAATGGTTTTAATTTTCTAACACAGAAGTATGGGATGCCTTTGATAGGTACACTTGAAGAAATCAGAGGTAGGAATATCATCTTCCCAGAGATCATGGAATAGATTAAGAATATCAAACTGGCGATAAAATGAGAAGGCTTAGAAGTTACCAAAGAAATTATTCTACAATACGCCATTGCACCAGTCAAAGCTCATATGAAAATTTCATGGTTGTGGAATAATGTATAGTCAGACTCCCAGAACATATTGACTGAGGAACTGGAGGTAAATATGCACTACACTCGGGACTTTCTAGTTTGGATCAAAGCCATCTCCACAGAGTTCAAAGCTTAGAACTCTTACGTTACAATTGAGCTCCATGAGGAAGAAATTGACTTATCAATTTGAAGAGTCTTTATCCCATTATCAATTTTGTGTTATATAATCATCATCTCATTTCTAATTTCTCTAATATAATAAATGATATGTAATGAAGTCCAAGGGACACGTGTGGAATGTCAATAGCCACACATTGGTATGTAATGAGTCATGTATAGAATATGAACACTCATAGAACTCAAAGGGTCATGAGGAGGCTCAAAGGTCATTGTTACTTGTTATAAATAGCTCCTCATAACTAAAGGTAGGGGCTTGGATTCTAGAGGTCATGCTTTTGCTTCTCTTGTAATACATAAGAGATAGATCATTCTTTTCAAAATCAAGTTGTGGCTTCATGTTCCACTATTGGATATAATGTTTCATATATGTAATAGTTTACTTGGGACCTTGCACTCTTAATTAGAAGCTCAATTAGGCGACACATATTCATACATGTATCATATATATAGTTGCAATATTATGGTATGCTTATGATATATGTTGCTTTAATTACATACTAACTTAATGAACTAATTCATTTCTTAGTTATGGCTATTATTGAATGAGTGTTGTTTATTATGTCAACTAATCTACGAGTATTCAGAGAGCCTTTCTCTTTCTTCCCGAGTCCCCCTTTAGTACAATACTATTACTTTTCTAACTGGTAGCTCATTTCCCTACCAGTTGTGGAAGTCTCCCTCATACACCTTACATTGGGTGTCTCATAAATATCACATTCCTGTTTACCCAAATAGGTGTTGTGTTCTCTTATGTTTGATCATAACCAAGACATATCTTTGAAACCTTTCCAATGGTCGTTGGACCGTATGACCATATGGGGCTCCTACACCGAATGGTCTATGGTATAATTAGGACTTCACACCAGGGAGATCCCCTTACAATGTTGGTAGAATCCAACACTATCAACAATTTCTTAATCATCTGTTATAAGGGCTTAACAATATGAGTGAAATATGAAACAAATATCCTAACAAAATTGAAGTTACATAGGAAGGTGTTGATGGTTCTAGACTCACCAACATGTCAAGGGATCTCCCCAGTAAGGAGTCCCAATTAGACCTCAAAAAGTTTGGTGTAGGATTCCCAGTAGTGGCTCGTGCAGTATTTCCTTGACCATAGTTTCTCACAGAGGCAAGTAAGATGTCCCTATTCGTAGTAAAGGTGTGACATATGCGGCAAGTCAAAGAAGGCACATGAGAGGTTCTAACACATGAAGGGTAAGGTGAGTGCGCCACTTAGAAACATGCGATAGCACAGATTTAAGAAGGGAATACATGAGAAAAGACGCATCACAACAAGGAAGGAAAGTTAGCTAGCAATCCAAAGTGATGGTTAAACCAACAACACATTTCAGTAGGATTCATACATACATATAAAAAAAATAGCTACACATGCATGCGTAAGAAAATAGATGCATATATCATTTAGAGTAAATAGATAGCTGAAATAAAATACAAGATATACATGAAACATGCTAGGTCTATTATATTAAGAAGTGTATGTTCCAGTCATACAATACATCCATGCCCAACCACTAGTTTTGATAGTAGAATGTTACAGTCACAGTCACCTACTCCTCCAAAGAGATATACTAGTTCTGCATAGTGGAGAAGCCAAGACTCATTACAGTACTATCCAAGCTCTCTCTAAGATAGTCCTATCAGAAGCTTGGGGGACCAAAAGCCTATACAATGAGTCATGAGGTTCTATTTATATAAAAAGGTGGGGTGACCCTTGACATTCCCCTTTATGACTCTTCATCTACCCTCATGACTCTTCACCTACTTTATGACTGTTACATTCAACTGTGGACACTTGAACTTCCACTTGACAAGATGTTACATTACAATGCACATGTACCCATGTGAGACAAAATGGCTTGAGCAAGCCATGTAAGACATCACTGAAACTCAGACCATTGTGGTGAGACCAAATCTTTGACATCCTTTTCATGGTCGATGGTGGTGAAATGATGCCAAGATTGGTCATCTATGATGGTGTCCATGCACTCAATGGTGACATCTTGCTGAGACGAACTCTTGCCTCTGTTGCATCCAGGTGCATTGGTATGGCCCCTCTGTCTGATTCATTTGATAGCATGCACATCATTGTCTTGACTATGTATAGACGAGCAACATGCAAATGCATAGTGTTTGTACTAATCTCCAAAAGTGTGTTGGTGACCATGCACATCAACTTATCGAAGTACATGTTCAACTCCAGCTGGACTTGTTTCTTATCTTCACCTATGTTTGTGCCAAATGGGTTGGTTTGCATGTGTGTGCACAATGACATGCATGATGTTGAATTCCCTTGCATGTGATAAACAACACTCCTCACCTTGTCTGCTTCGTGCTAGTTGTTGGGATGGATCTATAACTTGTATGGCCATAGTTTCATCTTTCTGTGCATGTTGCACCCCCTATTGTAATTTTTCCTGCTACAACTTATTCTCTCGTCTATGCATCTCATGTTCTCCCTTGAGCTGTTGCTTCAAGACATGCAACTCCTTCTCTGTGTCTCTCTCATCCTTTCCATGATATTTGTGTCATGCCTTCACGTCATAGCTTCAATCTCCAAAGCTAGTTTTGTCACTAGTGGATCTGCTTTGAACTCACATCTTTTCTCTGCCTCTATGTTTTCAACAACACTCCTCTTGCATTCATCACATGTAGGTGTGATGCCTTCTACTGCTACTGATGGTGTTGCTCATTGTGATGTTGTTGCCATCTTATCTTGATGTCCTTGTCTATGAACATCTTGATGTCTTCGTAGGTAGGAAAGCTGAAAGACACTTGCTTGGCTACAACCCACATTGTGTTCTAAATGGTGTCGTTTGACTCTGCTCTCCTGAAGGCCATTGTAATTGTGCTACTAAGAGACAGATGAACACCTATGATGCCTGTAGACATAGAAGCACTCATGGAAAGCAATCTCTCAGTCAAAAACCAAAACAAACTTGAGGACTGACTTGCAACATACCTGTGTGATTGTTCATGAAGGTTGCACAATTTCCATTGAGAGGTCAAGAAACTGAGTGCCAAAACTATCAGGAGGTTGACTAATTATTGGAACTAAGTAATGCACAGTCCAACCTGGCCTACTAAGGACTGAAACTGTGTAATGCGCAATTTCAGCTAGCAGTGACATGCAAACAACAAATTGCATTGCACAGTTTCTGGGGCCAGTAGGACACTACCTCCAAGAATTGCACAATGCAAGCTTGGAGGTCAGTGTTGGGATAGAATTGCGCAATTTCTAGAGGGAAGGCAGAACCGTCACTTTCGAAAATGTGTAATGCTAGCCGGGTAAGGCACGGTCTGGGCCAAGGCAGCCCAGGCCAGCCAACGGGCAACTGAAAACATGAGAAGTATGAATGCATGATGAGATGAGTGAAAACAAGAGGGAAGGATCATACATGCAAAAAACAAGTGCAGGATTGAGAAAATGGGAAATCATGCATGTGTATGAAGCGAGTCGCTACGACGGTGACCATCTATGCAAAAATAGTGTCATGCATGCGACAGTAGTGAGATGCAAACGAAAACTGAAACGATGCTTCTACAAGCTAACATACATGAAAATGAAAACAAACACTCATCGAAATCAAGTAGATAGCACTCACATGAAGTGAAACACAAAAAGAAATAAGAACACAACACGAAACAGAAAAGAGGGCTTACCCCCAAAAAATTGAGTTGAATGTGCTGACGACTCCTAGATGCAATGTGCGTTGTTAGACCTGCAAGGTTGATGTGATGAATGAGTTCTGTAGTGTCCAGCTAATGAATTTTGATAAAATCGAGGCTATGACGCTCATGCCACAAATCAAGGAAAAGAGACAGTTGGCGAGAGGTTTCTAAAATGATCCTTGCATGTAACCTCCAACTGCTAAAAATAGATCCCTAAATAAAGGGATGCCTTTGCATGTTTCCTTGGGAGAAGCAATCCATGCATGCAAATCAGTTTTGTTGGGTCGAGGAGGGAACCAGTCAACCAAAAGGGACATGCATCAATCTACGAGCCTACGATGAAAATATGCGTAGTTTCTGGGCTGAGCAGAGATGGTTGTCCTAGAGGGATTGCACAATATCAAAGCTGAGTAGCTAACTTCTTCCCAGAATTGCGTAATTTCTGGGCTGAGCAGTCCTACTTGGTTGGATTGCATAGTTTTCGCAGTGAAGGTTGACATGCAAGATTGTGCAATTCTAGAGCCCAGCAGGCTTCCAGTCAGGATTGTGCAATTTCTAGAGGGAAGGTTGGTT
The DNA here is from genome assembly GCA_000404065.3 of Pinus taeda. Taxonomy (NCBI): domain Eukaryota; kingdom Viridiplantae; phylum Streptophyta; class Pinopsida; order Pinales; family Pinaceae; genus Pinus; species Pinus taeda. The sequence continues at coordinate 171,842 of APFE030107790.1, read as the reverse complement.
CCTCTCTAGAATTTTTCAATTTCTTGAGGGAGTTTCTCAGCCTGCAGCTGGACTAAGTCTGGAGAAACAACCTGTGAGGTGGATGCAACAAGCTATCATGCACAGGCTGGTAATCTCCTAGAAAACAACTTTAGTTTGTGTAGTTGACAATGCAAGACATGCTGCTGAAGATGGTCGGTAGGGAGGCTGCAAATCGAAGCTAAGGAAAATTTTTGGAGGGTGGTTATAACTACTATAACAGAAGGACTACATGGAACTTCTATAGTTTGCGTAGGTAATATGTACATTTTCTTAAATTCTGTCAATATCAACAAATAACCCTATTTTGATACCACATTCTCTAGTAGGTTTCCTTCATCAGTGACAAAAATTCTCTTCCTAGAGTTAAGGGAAATTCCATATGTATGGAACCTTTCAAATATGTGTTTCACATGGTTGGACTTTTTATTTTTTATTCATTTTGAATTATAATATCACATCATCTACATGAAGCATCAGACTGTGTCCAATAAGGCCTCTGAAGGAAATGTCCATTTCTCTTTGGAAGGTGGTACTAGCATTATGTTGTAGCGGCTACAACCACCCTCCAAAATTTTGGTCTGCATTCGATTTCAGAGCCTCCCTTAAGAGTGTCACTTGATGACTGCACACACGTGGGTTTGCTCCATGAGATCATGTGAGTCCTCGCATCTGCCTTACTTGTTCATTTCATTCAAGTTTCTTTGTGTTGGTGTCGAAGTCATGCTTACAACCATGTTTTGTTTATGCTTGAAGTCTTCGCTTCATACGTGCTTGTTGTGTTCGCTATGAAAGCATCTATCGCACACACACACAGTCATGTTCACTATCATGCAAGCGTCGTCTCGATCAATGAATAGCCAATCACAAGTGTCGCACTTGTCACTTGCACCATCGATCAATCATGTTGAACATGTCTATCTTGGTGGTTTGAGTCATTTCGTCGTCAAGTCATGTGAGTGTGTGTTTGCATGATCACTTATGCATATTTCAATCATTCACACACTTAGTCATTTTGTTTGAAGTCCGACGACTAGACTGCCCTCTAACAGTCATACCATCAGCCTACCATTAACTCGAGTAACTGTCAACCAGAGTAGCATAGAAGCACCAAGCTATTCTTTTCAAGTTGCATTGCCCACAAGCAGTTCAATCAACTTCCATGTTGACCACCTGGATAGTCGAACCCGACAGTCACCTCGAGATTGACTCCCTTCAAAAATTGCATAGAGGCCATTGACCTCACTCACTCAACTGACAAAGGAAATTGCACATACAGGATGGACAGATACCAAGTACCTATCCCTATCTCCTTAAGAAAATTGTGTAGTTTTCCCACTCAGTCATCCAAACAGTCGACTGGCTACTCATCTAAGAAATTATGTAGTTTTCATGAGAAGACCTTCTGCTATCCAGCAATTTGCTCAGCATAGAAATTCCGTAGAGATGTTCAACAGGCTGACTTTGCAACTTTAGTGAAACTTCCTTGCCAACAACTCCTAGTAGCAGACTGCCAGTTCCCTCCAGGAATTGCGCAGTTTCTGCTACTAGTGACTGAGCAACCAACTGCCAGTTCCCTCTTGGAAATGTGTGGTTTTGGTTGCCAGTGACCCCAATAGCCAAAATCCAGTTCCCTTTGGGAATTACGCAATTTTGGCTCCCAGTGACCCCAGTAGCCAACTGCCAGTTTCCTCTGGGAATTCCGCAATTTTGGCTGCCAGTCTCCTGAGCAGTTCCTCGCAAAAACTACACAATTTCTGCCTACTGACCCTTCATGTAGCCCAACCTGTTCCTCTGGAAAATTGTGTAGATTTGGTTGTCCAACCCCCACTTCCTATTCATTCTGAAAAATGCACAGAGCATGCCTACCTTGCCTTCCAGTAGTCCAGACTGTCCCTCCCAAGATTTGAACAATTTTTTCTGTTAGCCGAGCTACACCTTGCAAGGAGTCACTATTGACTCAGATCACCCATCTCCATCACTCAGTGACTCTTGCGTAGTTTTCATCAAAAGTTCTCAGAGCCATCATCCTACTTCACAGCCTTGTCACCTCTCTTGGTCACCTACATCCGAAATGATCATGTGCCATGGTAGACTAGGAGGCTTTGGATTTGATGTCATCTCATCATGAGTGACTGCACGTATAGCTACACCAACAAACATGGCAAGACAACGAATGGGTTGAACGAAGGGACCACATGCAGAAGGAAAATTTCACCAACGGATGAATGAACGAAGCATGCAAAGCAAATGAACGCAACAAACATGGACCTTCACAAACAGATGAGCCTGTCAAGCCTTCCATCATGCAAGTAAGGAACAACATGCTAAATCTTCATCAAGCAAACCAAGGACCATCGAAGACTCCACACAGTTCACCATGCGGAGGTGAGGCTATGATATACCATGAAGACATCCATTGCCCAGCAACGCTGTAGCTCGACATGCACTCCAGCAGCAACACAAATGTACCAACACTGTCATGTCAAGTCATGTAGAATCAAGTCATGAGTCATGTCACCCACATCTCCACTATGTACTATGTTGTCAATCAATGTGATGTAACGTGGAAGTCCAAGAGACCCACTTTTTGAACAGAGAGTCATGTAAGTCGAAAATTCATGGAAGCCAAATGGTCATGAGGGTAGTTGAATAGCCACAAGGGTCAATTCCACCCTTGGCTATAAATACCCCCTCATTTTTACATGCAAAGGACTTTTTTTCACCTCAACTCCTCCCACATAGCCAAGAGAGCTTTTAATATTTTCTTTGGGGAGTAAGTAGTGGCTCCAATGCCCTGCAATTAGGGTTAGTGATGTATGGTGTAACGGTGTGCCTTGGAACTTTTGTTTAATTCAGATTCCTACTGACAGGCCAACATGTTTTCACACATGTATTGTATCTATTGTAAGACTAATTTTTAACACTTGTAATGCATGTTGCTTTAACCTGTGTTCTACATCTGAACTGTTTCATTTGTTTTAATGCATAATCTATTAATGGAAATGTGTTTTATATGTTGTTAACGCTATCTTGCCCATGTAGACTACTCTCCTAGACATCAGGCAAACATTTCACATGAATCTTGTTGCAACAATCATTGCACTCGTTCAGACTAATCCGTTGAGTGTTGTACGTGTTATCTTACCTTGTATGTTGTTATTGCCACATCTATGTGAGTTGCTCCTCCAGAAGCTATGCATGTCCTGTTGTGTTGTGTCTTCCTAGCAGTGTTGGGACTATTCCCAATCGACCTATAACTCACTCTCACTCTCTCCCTCGATAGTGAAGGAACCATTGGCACAAGTGACACTTACACTCACCAGGCATGTGAACCTCACTTCTCAAAGACAAAACAAACCACTCTCTTGTGTTGACAAGCAAGAGTTGAGGCAGATCTTTAAGATAATGGCAATCGAGCCATCATACAGGATGGGACTCCTACACCAAGTGGTATGAGGTCTAGTTGGGACTTCATACCGGGGAGATCCCCTAATGTTGGTAAGTCTAGCACCATCAACACATTAACTAACCTGAAAGGCATTCATCCATATGTGAAGGTACCCATTTGGTACAAAAGGTGGCTTTAATCCTATCCTCTTGAAAACCGGAGACATGATTATAGCTTGAGAATCCATCTAGTGATGAAGACATATCTAATCCTAATACCTACCAAAGAATTTGTTCCATAGGAGGTGCTAGGTAGTTATCCTTTTTTTATGCCTTGTTAATATTCTAGAAATCCATGCAAAGCATTATCTCTCATATTTTTTGCCTAACCAGTATGAAATTATAGACCCAAGTTGAATGTCTAACTTTAAAGATAATCCTAGCATCCATTAACTTTTTAATATCTTTTTATAACAAGGGTTCCAATGTGGGATGGACTTTGTGCAACATATACTGAAAATTACTGACACCCTCCTTTATTAGGATGACATGTTGAATAATTTAGTTGTCATATGTCTTTATATATTTATGTATATGTAAAAACATATTTGTACTTTGTAAATAGTTGAATTTATGTCTATTTCTCTTCAAGCAAACAACTAGTACCCATGTTTAGAAACTTGGGATCCTTTTCAACTCCTAAATTTAGCAGCTCATGCATCAAAGTGGGACTATGCATCTTGGCATTAGTTGGAACCTCAAACCTTAATCGAAGGCCAAAATATTTTTCAAGCAAAATCACTCCTTTGGGGATGTCACCACATCATTTTTCTTGTTTCAGTTTATGTCCTCACTTATAATGTTGATATTCATCAATATATGTGGCTTTAAAGGTTTCTTCCTTTTCAAGGAATTGTATTAATGATTAATCTCCATTAAATACCCATTACTAGTTATATTGTTGGGGGGAGTGGATTTAAATACTAACACAACTAGAAAACAAGACACAATGGTGTAAATCTAGTGTCTTCATTTTCCAGAGTGTTGGTGGTGACATTGATTGATCAAGGATTGGATACAATCTTAAAATATTTAAAGGATGAAATTACACTTAATACATTTTGATGGTAACCTTTTAAATGCATAGAAATACAATGAATGATATTTCATACTTGGTGCATGATTATCTCCAAATCGCTCTGATCTTTCAAGCACTCTACATTCATATTTTTAGCCCAAATATGAGAACTTAATATTCTGCAATGTTATTAGTATACTGAAGTTCTAAGTGATAGGAGACTAGGGTCTTCTTCTACTTTTAATGAACTAAAATACACTTTGCACCAACTCCATCTTGCACCTTAGAGCCATCAAAATATAATTTCCACATGTTAGTATATAATCCTAACTTATTTAGAAAATTACCATTTACACCTAAATTAGTATTACTATAATTAATTACAACTAATGTACAAGAGTCATATCACAAGTATACAAACATTTAAGGATGTCAAACTGAATTTATGATAAAAAAGGAGATGATTGGGCTTGAAACATCCAATATCATTTTCCAAGAAATATTTTCCCAATGTGAATGTACAGAATATATTTTTTCATTTGGAACCTCTAGTTCCATCACCATGTATTTTATGTGTGACTCTTTATATACCTTTACTTGATTACTATTTCCTTTATAAGGTAGCTAAATGTGGGACTATTATGTAGCCAAAATATCCACATATTTTCTATAACTAGTCTCTACTCAACAATAAGAAACATTCCTAAGGTTTATCTATTGCTATTATATCAATTACCTAGTGTACCATGTGGTCATAAAATAATCTTATCAATACATCCTTCATTTCACCAATGAATTCAACTTCAGTCATGTCCAAATGGATGAACTGGATATCAATCTTTGTTTATTTACAATTAATAGTTTTACATATAGAGCATGGCATAATGTTGGATGAGGCTCCAAAATCCACCGAAAAGTTGTAAACATCATGATTGAAAATCTTGAACGTTACGACAAAAGGTGGAGTATGGGACTATGGATGAGTCCCAATACCAGCAACATTCATAGTAGCTTCTGTAACATTTGTACTACTTAGAGTTTCAGTGTCAAATTTTCCTTAATTTTAAGAATTTGATGTTGGATTTAATTGGGGTGGAGAAAAAATAAAGGTGTTCATGATGAGTCATCTCCACTATGGAAAGTTGTATAGGTAGTACAAGGATACATTATCTCTAATCTTCTTTGTGTCCTCATTCACATTGTATTCCATGGAATTTCCATCAGTATAGGTTAGGGGAGATTACGTTATGGTCAAGTAGATGACTTGGTTTTCTAATCAAAATACATAGGCTATTTGGTGTTATGTGAGGAACTGGGATATGCCCTAGGAGTAGACTTCATAATCTTGATAGACCTTTTTGAACTATCTCTCTAGTATGAGGCCCTAATTAGAAATCACACCGTTTTGGGTAAGATACCCATCTATATTATGGCTCAATAAGAATTATTTGTTTTTACGAATTTTATGAGATATGGATAATCAACAAAGTAGTGAGGTGCACCTATCAAGATAGAAACTATTCTAAATGCAGAAATGCAACTATTCTAACCTCTCTAAATGGAAATGTGGATAGGAAAATGGAAGCGATCAACAGAAATCCAGATAGATGTGTGATGAAGGAAATGGTTAGTTGATATCCTAGACAACACTCTATTATTAACCTATTATAAAAATATACAAAATATTCAAATATTGAACCAACCAATACTCAATATAGAAAGCAACATAACTAAAATCACAAGTGAGAAATTGTAAAACAATTCAGGAATTAGTCAAAGAACTAGAAATGATACATCTCACATGTACATATATAAGTGAATATCTTAAGAGTAATCAGAAACAAGGATGCCATGTATGTGGAATGAAACATCAATAGTAGACTTCAAGGCTTCTCTATGTGAATTGGTCAAAGAAATACACTATTACTAGCTTCCAATGTTTGGTCTACAAATTATACCAACAAAATTTTAAAAAATTCAACCCTCTCTACTAAGAGTTTTACAATATTATATATTGATTTAGTAACTTCCTCCTATGGCTTCTTAAATTCTTTGATGTCAACTACAACTCTTCAAATTCCCGTGATTTACAAATACAATAAGGTAAAATATTTTGAAACACTTAGGAATGACGCTAACATATGTTACCCTCTAATTGGATCCCCAATTGAGAACATCATGATGTCTTAAAGGTATGTCAACTAGACTTGACAACATGATTCAATCATTTTGTCTCTTATGGATTGCAAACATTCCACAACTCTGTGGTATTCTATTATTCCCTTAGAGAGCATTGATACGTCCTCCTTTAGTGAAACTAGGAGTGAGTTGATAACATGTTCTACTTAGTAGGATCTATAGGTTGATTCTAGTAGGAACATCAATGAAGATATTAGAGGAAAAAATCTTTGAATTCAATAGCTCTTGAAATTATTTGCTCACTTCACTTGGTGTTGCTTCCTTCTAGGTTCTTATTTGCGGAAGTTATTAATTCTAATAATATCTTCCATTATTATAGACAATTTTCACATTACAATACTTCTTGAAACTAATGGTTTAACTCCTTGGTTATCTCCCAAAGTGGTAGCATCCAATTTTAAATCTCATACAAAACTAATGAAAATGGCATGCGACCATTATGCAGATTAGCCTACCATTATAAATGCAGATAACTAAGGGTCTTGGTTTCAAGGAACAAATATGATTATGTAAAACTAGCAACTTCCAGCTATGGGGAGATAGTAAAACTAAAAAAATAAACATGGGGATCATTCTTAACCATCCCAATTGAAATTTCAAAACTTTGACAACATTGGCTATGTATTTTACAATGGAGGGTTTTATCTATGCTACATGGAGAAAAATTATGGTTTATAGGTTTGAGAATACTTTTTCATGTTTCCATTCTTGAAGACAAAGACTTGGTCATTATTCAATCCAATAAGTGATTTCAGAGCATTCTAATGGCTCTGGGGTATGAAATTCTATGAGTTCCAATGAGGGGAAACCCTAAGTAGCCAAAGAGGATAATATCTTGGAGTTGCTAGGGCCATGATAAAATATTTTCATGATTTTTTAGTTGCATTAATTAATCCACTCTTTTGGCCTAACTTAAACCCTTAATTATGTCATTGCTACACAAGGTATGGGAAAAAGAATCATAGAAGAGAGAAAATATTAAGGGAATCACTTTGATTTAGGCTTAAATCTTAAGTAGATGTTGTAGCACTATACTAATTCTCATTGGTGCACTATGGCACTAGACTAATGGCCAGTGCTACAACATCAGGGCTTGAAGAGGCTAAATATTTAGGAAAAGAGTGTCTTTTCATCTTGTAGTAATGTGAATAAATGAAAGGGAGAGTTATAGTGCTATGAAGAATGGAAAGGGAGACCTATAGTGATGTGAATAATTCTCAATTATATATATAACATTGTGAATGTGATCAAGAGAGAGGTAAAGTAGCTAGAAGAGGAAAAATTTGAGGAAAAGATACCAAAATAAGTTTTTTTTTGGAGATTTAGCACAATGCAAAGGGTTATTGATGTGCTACAAAAAGTCAAAAGTATTGAAATTTCCAAGAAAAACTTAATAAATAACTTTCCCTAAGGATTATCTCATTATGTTTAGAGTTGGAAGGTATCTTTATGCTACATAATACTGTCCAAAAAACCTCATTCAAACTCATAAATTTTCCTCCATTATTTAATCTATTGGAGGGTTGATCATAACTCAAAAGTTGTAGTAAAGTCACTTCTAAACTTACTTGAAGAGGCAAGCCTTTTAATTCCCTCTAGGAACAAGATAGTGGGAGGAATTGAGGAGGGTTGTTGTAGCAACCTCAACAACATCTTACATCAAAATTACACATGTTGCCCTATTTTTATGACAAGGATTGTTGTCTTCTTTAAATATGGGAAAGTGTTTAAATAGGCACATCCCTCTAATTACTTATCTTACATATGCAATTAATATATAATATAGATATATATATATATATTATATTATTGTTTCCAACTTACACATTGTGAGGTGAGGGGTATCAAATATTTAGAAATTAATGATGTTAGAATATCAATAGATATCATTCCCATGGCAAGAATTCTACCATTACCAATTAGTCACACAAAAGGCAACAACACAAATGTTGAATTATTACTAATACTAAGAAAATATGTCTTTAAGAATTTATTTTCCATAATAATGGGGTTTGAGGTTAAGTAGATAAAAAATGAAAAGTTTAAATCTCTTTTACTCCTATAGGAATTCTATTTACAAAAAATTAAAAGTAGTAAATTATAGAATTTCAAGGATAAAGCATCACAATATTAGAATTTATTTATTACCTAGCCATAACTTAAGAAAAATAAAACAAAACAAGAATTACATTTTCAATATTAGAAGAACATTATAACAACCTATATATTAATATTAAATAGCCTAGATCCATCATTATTATTGAGATATCAAGTTCCAAGAAGGACAAAAACTCTCAAGTTGCAAATTTATTTTTGAGTGCAAAACTTGAGGAAAGCTTTTCACCTCAAAAGATTTTATCCTTCTCAAAACTTTATATATGTAAGGTTAACATGTATCCGAGCTATTGATTATCATAAATCATTCTATGTACATCAAGGGACTTTTCTTATCCTATTCCATCAAGGCAATACCCATATTAGTTATTAAATAAACACAAGCTCATTTCTAAGTGTAAGTCATTATCACAGAAGAATTAGTGAAGGGGGAACTGAGTCCAACATTTCAAATATTTAAGTAATATTAAAAATAGAATAACAATCATCCACCAAGGGGTTGTTACAATAAAAATGTGACAAAGAAAAATAAATATTTATAAAAATAAAATTGAGAGAAAAATAATCATAACAAGTGACAATGATATGCATACATAAATCACATAATTTAACCTAGAAAACCCTTACAATGAAAACTTGCCAATAGATCTATTTTGACCTTAACTAAACCTAGCTAAGATATTCAAGTCAGCCTTTACTACTCACTTATAGGTGCATTAAGATGGAGTATCCCAAATCCCATTGAAGACTTCAACACATGTATCTAGAGACTCCAATACTACAGGCTACCAAAAATGTGACCCTAAAAACCTCCACTATTGACCTAACTCTTTGAACCTTTCACCAAGTCAATTTTAAACTAATATTCCCCACTTTAAATTTGGCTTGGGTTTCCTCTTCATCAAAGCCAAACAAACGAATCAGGTGAACCTTCATCACTCACCACTTGCCCCTACCCCCCTCACAGCATATAATAAGGGTATACAAAAATCCACATGATTTCCCTATCACTTATGTCCACATGTAGAATTTACCATTAATTTACCAAGAGTATGCACTCCTTACGAATTCTTATAGTCAAGTGCCCATTTACAAATTTTCACACAACCGATACTCTCCTCATGCTGCAAAAATCATCAATTATAAATGACTCTAGCTATACCTTCATCTCCAATTTTGACTCCCTTGGTTGCTCTCTAGATACTAAAGGTTGTCGATGACACTTCCCAAAGAAAACTAGTTTGAACTATTAGTCCATTCTTCGAAATGGTATTCATAATAAGTTATCCTCCTAAATAACTTGGCCATGACATTTTCCACCATATTTTCTCCACATCCCACTCAAATTACTCCAATATCCCATCCTTGCAGGGTCTACTTTTACAAAACACTGATATTATAGCCAAGGATAATTTTATATGGTTATTTGGCCTTGAATAAACTATTTGCATTATCATCTCACTCTCTGCATCCTCACTTATTTGAAACCCCATTATTACAAACATGATAGAGCTACTAAATAAAACTACTAATAATGAAATACCTATAAAGAATGAGGTGATCCTTGGTGCCCACAATGAGCTCTCAATCATTTCTATGAACTCATCATTATAATAGGGGCACCACATGTCATTCACAGAGACCACGAGAATGACCATTTGTTCACACCCTCTATACACCTTAGGCTATCCCTATGATGGTGGGCACACCAACCCTTATGAAGGAGGCTAGAAAGTTATTGAACTTGATCCTAATTCTGCTTTCTCTTACGACATAGACACATTCAAGTTAGAGTCCCTCAACCTTTTCTCGAGAACAATGACTACTCTAGTTTCACACTGAAGTACTTAGCCACCATCTTTTCCCTTGTCTTTGTTTTTTTCTCTTTTCTTCATTTACCATTCTATTAAGAGAGATTTAGTCTCCTCTTGATAAATAAAAAATGTAGGAAAAAAACAATTATAACAAATCATAGTAAAAATCAAATGCAATTTTTCCTAAAAACTAATTGGGAAAAACCATCTATCACATCTATTATTCTCTTGAATAAGCTCAAGTAAGCTAGCCAAATAAGCCTCTAAGCCTTCATTGCTTAACTCCAAAAACATTATAATTGAGTACCCATGGACCTTCTCAAAAACCCATTACCTATACTCTAAAGGCTACCAAAACCATTAACCCAAAAACCACTACAATCGACCTAACTCTTTGACTTTTGCACCTAGTCAAATTTAACCTAACAATATTCATTATCACAAAACTCACACATGAAATACGCCCATCATATTTGTTAATAAACTTTTAATATTAACCAACCTTAAAATCCTTTCCAAAAAACTTCCTTCCCATTAAATCTCTACGAAAAAAAAATTGGCCTGTCTTCCTCTCTTTTATATATATACACATATATATATAAAAGCAAGCTTAACTTTCATAATACAGGAGAATTCCGATATTATAATTCGTGAGGACAAAGAAAGTATTTTTGTCCAACTCCATACATTCTATTTATATAAGAAAAGATGAGGGTTAGGAAGTTTATATAAGAAAATATGAGGGTTATGAAGCGGATTAGTCTCTTAATGTTACATTAGAAGAATGGCGTTACATGTCATAATTCTATCACACAGTCAAAACTCCTATTTTTTTTACTTTTATTGCGGTATAAGGTTTTAAGATGTTGAGCAAAAGGATTCAAAACTCCTATTTTATGACTTTTGTTATGGTATAAGGCTTTAAGATGTTGAGAAAAAGGATTGAGTTAACGATAGGGTAATAGTAACTTAAGCAAAGTTTTGATAAGGAAATGCAGTGTGCAAAACCAAAAATATAAAACAGTTGAAAGAGAGAAGTTTATTACTTACAAAATTGTATATTTCGTTTATAACTGAGAAAATTGAAAAGAATTTTATTTAATATTTTATTTTATATTTTAAATATACATTTTAATTAATTTTATGTTATATTTAATTGGAATTAATTGAAATTATAAATTTTAAATCGTTAAATTATATAATTTTAAGATTTATAATTTTAATATATTTAAAAATATACTCCTAATCAGGGGTGTGAAACGGTTGGAGGCCCGCTTGGGTTTGATTGATATGACAAAGAATTTATTGGTTTGGTATGGTGGGTGGTATACTTCACACTCTCAAACTCTTATTCACTATGATAACATGAGGCATCACAGATCAAGGCAAATCCACGACGTGGAAGTTGGTAACCTTCGGTTCCTACAGCTGGTGGGAGTGGAGGTGGAGTTAAGACCATCTATTTGGCGTATAAACTCGGGGCCTCGGCATCTTAGGGCGCCAAAGTTTGATGTTTACAGGTTCGTGGTGTTGGGACGTGAGATGTATACCTAGTTGATGCTTGTCTTAGTTCGAGGTTGGGGTATGTTATAATGCTATCTCTATATCCTAGGTTGGGAGATGCTACATGTGATAAGCCTTGCGTTCGGAGGCGAAAGGAAACACTCGTTAAATTAGTAGTTTGTGTGACTAACAATATTGTCCTTCTTAACTATGTAATGTCAATTTCTATATTTTTTGGCAACATCCTTTCTCGAATCGGCACGTTTACTAGTTTCCATTTTTTCTCATGATGTTTCCTCTGCATGTTGATAATTGAGTTCCCTATTTTAAGCTTGAATTATCTGGGCAAGATCTATGGAGAGTAAGGGTTCTAGTAAATGACCAAGGCTGAGTCTATAGACTCAGGGCTGAGGCGTGCATGGGGGCCATTGTTTTTATTCTGGTGGTACCTCGCACTCCCAGAGGGTTACTGGTTATGTATGCTTCCTGGGTTGGGTGGTGGAATTCTGAAGGGATGTAGTGTTGTCTGGTGCTTCATTTGTTTTTTTGGTCATATATTAAATTAATTCTTGTCTTTTGGGTGGTTCTCTGTATAAATCATATTCCATGTCATCCTACGTTGTATCCACCTACGACCTCTGTACAGTCGGTTGGTTTATGAGTGTGGACAGTTGGAAAAATGGTGAAGAAAGGAGGCCTAGCCTTGGCATATGTGATGAAGTCTCAGCCTCGTGGTGGACCCTTGGACCGAGGCAGAAGGGGTCGCAAACACCAGGAGGGCAAAGGAAAAGAAGCTAGTTTGTATTTTGGTCGAACTACATGACAAAGGACTACGCGACATAGTATTGTGTCACAAAGTACTAAGAGGCAGAGTACTGTGGGGCCGAGTAATGCAGAACAAAGTACTGCGTGGCAGAGTACTATGGGGCAGAGGACTACGCGATAGAGGGGTCAGAAAACGAATTATGAGATTCTTCAAGCCATGGTTTAGGCATATCGCGAAGGGACCTCAAAGCAGGTGAAACAATTGATCATGACCTGGGAGGAAGAGTTGAATCCAAAAGTTGAGCTTGAACCTCTAGTCAAAGATTAGGGGGATCTAATCATGGACCTTGGGTACACTCATGGTCATCTCACCTTGTTTAGACAGTCCGCTCATATCTACTAGTTAATTAAAAGCATAGTGGCTAAAGAAATTGCTGTGACCACCAACACGGGAACGCAAAATGAGGTTGATCTGGGCTTCCGAGACATTAAAAAGGAGCTCCAGCCTATTCAACTTCAATTGCAAAATTGGAATGCTCGCTTGGGCTGCACTGGGCGACATATCCCGTCTCTATCACAATCTAAATTGCCAAGATGAAATGCTAAAGATCCTACTCCGATGGACTCGTTAGATGATTTGTTGGTGGAAGTTATGTCTGTTAATTTTAACTTAATTTTGGTTGTATATGTCGGGTAGCATTTATGTTTACAGTGTTATGCTTACTAGTTGGTTTTGAGACTATCAACCTTATAAGACTTGCTGAAATAAAATCAAACTATTTATGTTTTGGATGGCTTATAATGTGATTCACTAGTCAAGAGACCTAGTTTCCCACTAACAGATTAAAGCCACCGAAAGACTTATATATTTGTAACCTACCTATTTATGAATAAAAAATAATTCTAAACTCTTATATATATATATATATATATATATATATATATATATATTAAAAATAAAAATATAAAATTTTAACAACTTCATGTTTAAATAATAATTTGAAAAATTAACACTAAATTAAACTTTCAACATTCACATTGTTATAATTATTCTTTCAGTTTTTAATGCATATACATTACCCAATAATATATATTATATATATGAGACACAATGATATGATATCAAAATCTGTATTTTACTATAATGTGGTTAGTGGGTTACACTCTTGTAATTAATATATATATATATATAAAATTAGGTCGATGTCATGCAAGTGATGTCAAGTGATGTCATGGTTTTCGTTCAAAATGGTGTCACCATGTCACGACATTGATTTGAATCTCAAAAAGTTAAAGTTTATATTATAAAATTAAGAAAGACCATAATTTAAGCAGCAGTGGTCTGAGCATATCTACAAAGGATATATATTGTTGATTGACATGTCGGAGCATATCTTCTAAGAATAAGTATGGTTTGACCTTAAGTATTTAAAGATATAATGTATATTAAAAAAATGATTCAAGAGTCTAACGTGTAAGGTGCAAGTTCGTTAATGTTGGCCCAAGCTTATGTGGGGTAAAGCTAAATTTTCGCATATTTCAAACATCAGCATAACTTTAAAAAAGGTGATTTATCTCTTTTTTAAGACATGGAATTGCAATTTAAAATAGTGTAGTGTAGAAAGTGGAAGAGTACAGGCCGAAGGAAATAGAATAATTGCAGAAAATTACCGACGTTGAAATTCTAGTCTTCGTTACCCTTAGTTTTTGGGAGGTAGAATGCAACGCATTTGCTTCGGTTTGCAGAGTTATCCAAGGTGTAGGTAGAGTTTTTTTTGTTAAAAACATATTTTGGATACTATTTTTATTAGTTGTTTAGTATGATTCGATTTTTTATTTTGTTTTGACGATGAATCACATTCGCTGATTTGAAATCCTCAGACAAATGAATTTTGATGTGATTATATATTTTTGTTATTTTTTATTATTATTTAAATTTATTTATTTGTAAGATGGTTGGTTGAGGTCTTATTCTGATTTCTTTAGTAACTCACATTTCCATTAGTTACTAATTTTTATGTTTTTTTCATCTTATTTCATATTTTTTTTTTTACTTTTTGATTGGTTTTTTCCTTTTTCTAATTATTTCCATTTTCAAACATGAAATTAATATTTTTTTATTCTTTTATTTAAATTTTATTATATCATGTCCAATTTTTCATAAATTATAAGCTTTTCTCCAATATTTTTATTTTCCATATGACTTATTAATCATATTAAACTATATTTTAATAATTTAATTATAAGAATATATATAATATATATTTTAAAGTGAATATAGTTAATTAAATAATAATAGTGAATCTATTTCTTACTTTTTGTGATGACATTTAAGTGATATTTTTGTGATGAAATTTTTGTTTTTAAATTAATTTTCATTTTAATTAAGTTTTATATTTAAAACTAAGTTGGTAAGGTATTAGCTACTATATAACCCTTGTTTATAAGTAATTGCATCACCAAAAATTGTGAGAAGTATTAATGAAAATTTGAAGTAGTTTAACTTCCGCAAGAAAACTTCTATCAAAAAAAAATTGGTTGTAACATTTCATTTTATATATATATTCAACATTTTCTACCATTACTATTATTAAATAGTAGATTCTATTATATATATATATTCAATATTTCTACTGTTAGTATTATATAATAGATTTCATTTTATATCATTTATATATATTTTCAATATTTCTATAGTTGTTATTATATTAGTATAGATCTATTTTAAATACGGATCTAACATTAGTAGAGTGGGATCTAATTTCTTCACATACAAATTATTTTATGAGCCACCATTATTTAAATGTTTTGTATAGTTATTTGTTTGTTTGTTTGTTTTTTGTTTTGTTTGTTTTTTTTTTTTTTAATTTTCAGTGACGTGAGCAAAAATTCAACTTTGATGATAGACAAACATCCTTACGCATCACACTGGGTTGTAGAATTAACCTCTATGCTCAATAATAGAAGTTTCTAAATATACTTTACCAATATTCAACATTGTGATTTTTCTATCCAATCTTTGATATTTCTTTCAAAAATGTCATAAAATATCAAAAATGTCATATTTAGAGTAGTATCACCCAACCCATCTTCAAATCTCTCAAGACATATTAAATTTTTCCATTAATATTAAAATGTGACTGGCCGCGTCTCAATCCCTTAGTAAAGTTCGGTAACATGTAGGTATTATTTCGGGACGTTCTTGTTTTATGCACCTTATCATACACTCATTTACATTGAAATACTAATTGAAGAGGAATGTAAAGTTTGAGTTCATATTTTAGTTTCAGTAACGACTTTTATTGCACTGAACTCTAAATTTTAGTCCATAAATTAAGTTAGTTCGAAGAAAATGTGGTACGGTATAGTTAAATATTATTATATTGAAAAATTAAATAAATAAATATCTAAAATTTAAAAAATATAATTTATTTTATAATGAATTTATATTTATTTTGAATTTATCAAAATAAATAAGTGTTATTATGATAATATAATAATTTTATTTTTTATTATAAATTGATGAAGAAAATAAAGTTTAAAAAAAAAAATTGTTTATATAAATTTTTAAAAGGGATAAGTAATGAATATTTATTTATATATTCTTAAGTTATTAATAGAATATTTAAAAAGATTTGTTGAGTCTAGAAGAAAAATGTGGTCTATAAGGGTTTTGTTGTGCTCTAATTATGAGTTTC
Organism: Pinus taeda; assembly: GCA_000404065.3. Lineage (NCBI taxonomy): Eukaryota > Viridiplantae > Streptophyta > Pinopsida > Pinales > Pinaceae > Pinus > Pinus taeda. The sequence continues at coordinate 155,262 of APFE030107790.1, read as the reverse complement.
ACATCGTTGTCTCGTTTGGTTACGTTTATGGTGCTCTTGACACCTCATGGCAAGGGGATTTCGAGTTATATTTTGCTAATAGCGATGGCCATGGATGTTTATGGATTAACCTTGGGGCGAAGGACTCGTTATTCTGTGTGGTGATCATAGGAGTTCAAAGATAGAGGGGGGCCCGACCCTATGGATGATTCCATTGTTCAAGCTTTCCCCAAGATTGGTCCTTGTTTAAAAAATGACACAAGGAGTATTGTGGGCTATATCGATGGAGCGCTTACATTTTCGGTGTGGGTGAGGAAAGAATGCCTATCAAGCATTCTGTTTTTTTCTTTTCTACTAGTTATATTCCTCTCTGTCATTTTTATTCTTCGAAATACTCTGTTTTATTTGTCCCAATGGTTTTGGGGCCTGCAATGGTTCTATAGTTGGGTTTTTCTCGTGCTCTGACCTCTTTTGGAGTATCCCCTCTCACTAAAGATTTGGACTATGCCTTTTTCTATTAGAGATAGTTCAATAGCCATTCGAAATTTTTCTTAAAAATATGAACGGGAAAACCATTCTATTCTAGATTGGTGGTTGTGATGTGGTGGCTTCATTAAAGCATCTGATTGAACTAAGACTGGGATTCCCTGCAAAATTCTAGTGTTTGTCATTTGAAGGAAGGGTGTTACAAGACCCTTGTCAGCTGAAGGATTATCGAATCATGCGGAAATCTACCATTTTTTTGTCCATCAGATTATGTGGTGGATCTCCAAACCACATAAACCCCAATGGATATGTATCTTACAAGGAAGTCACGGAAAGGAAGTCCACAAATTCAACAAGTCAGCTCCATTTCCCTCCTGGCCCATACATTGTAGAATAAATTAATCATGTTTCAACATTAGAGGTGAATAACCCAAAGGTAAACTCATGCTTTTCTTATCTTCAATCCAAGGTTATGAATTATAGGTTCAATGGATTCTGACCAAAATTTGATACTCTACATTAGTGAATATTTTTTTATTGTTCAATTTGATACATTGAAAGATTCAGAGACTATTACTAATGATGGACCCTAGTTCTAGGGTAGTGCATACTTTTCATCACCCCTTGGTTTCCAAAATTTGGTGCCACAAGCATGGTAGCTTCAAAAATGTCGGTTTGGGTAAGGCTTCCAAATATTCCTCTCCCATTTTCGCACCATAAAGTGCTACAGGAAATAGGAAGCACATTGGTAAAATACAAAGAATTGGACCTTGAAAGATTAGAAAAAGGTTTATTTTTAACTAGAATTTTTGTTGAGATTGACCTCAGTAAAGGTCTTCTAGATCACAAGGTCTTTTGGATCACATAGAAATGAAGCACAAAAATATTCAATGGAAACAAGTATTGTACTATGAGAAAATGGCTTCTAGATGCTAATTATGCATTTAAACGGGTCATTTGCAGAGTGCATGCCCTTAGGCAAAAAACAGCCCAAAGAAGAAAAAGGGGAAATTTCATAAATCAAAAGGATGGAAGGCCTCCAATCCCAATCTGTCAGAAGAAGAAGAAAATTTAAATATGGAAGATCATCCATGTCAAGTAGAAGTGGTTGCTAAGGGCCGGTTTGGGGATGTGATCCATGAACATAAATACACCATTATACAAGAGAACTAGGGATCAAATCAACAAAAAAATGAGGCTTTGATAGAAAATGAAGTGGGGTGTACTAAGAAAGAACATGCATCTGGGACTTCAGATTCAGAAAAATAAGGCCATCCTTTCATTTATGCCATTGAATTGGCATTGGTACCAGTGGACCCCCATCCTAGGTGTTGTTAAAAGGTCTAGAAAAAGAAAGACAAAAAAGATAAGTTAAGTTACTTTTACCACACTTAACTTCGACTTTTGTTTATATTTTTATTTTTTAAAACCCAAAGGCACACTTGCTAAATGTCTTAAGCATATATAAAATGAAATTTTGTTACTTGTTTCAAGTTTAATAAATAAAATATTTAAGACAAAATATATTCTTAAATTGTAGATTTTTAATCATATAATATAAAGAGTATACATGAAATTAAATGATAAATAATTTGATCCATCTTAGCGCTTGATAGATGCAATATGGATCGAAGCTAGTTATTATAAAAATAAAATAGTGAATAAAAAATTGTTATAAGTTAAAAAGTGGATTACATTTTTTAAAGGGAGATATGATTGTTTATAAGGTTAGATGTTGCTTGAAGGTACATCATTATATTATAGCAATCTCATTAGTAACAATACCAGATATTGACCTTTTATTACATATTAAGACCCTATGTAAGTCAAAAATAGTTTTGCAAGTTATGGATGATAACCGAAAAGTGTCGCTAGATTTTTAGATATAAAGGAAACATACAAACAATTCAAAATCCAAATATATTTAAGAAAAATTGAAATTCACCCTTCTATAACAACAATATTTTGTTTACACCCAAGGTATGACACAAATGATTGCATGCTTACGAGAAAGCACAATAAATATTGTGGCTACATGTTGCTGTGAGAGTGCTTTTGCCAGATGTAAATCCAAACAATGGCAATTATAACTCAATAAAGGATTGATGTCAAGAATGGTTTTGGAAAGCATTGAGCTCTCTTCTTGATGAAAGGGGAAGTTGTTACAATTATGTTGGAAGACGGTGAAATTGATTCTCCAAGCATGTGACTTTTCATGATATAGCTCCCATGTAGATCTAGAGAAATATTTGAAATCCTACTACAAGTCATTTTTCTCCATTCTATAGCCTTTCATTTTAATGCGGGGATGTTCACCTACTCTTTCGTTTTCATTCTTTAATTGGATTTGATAGTCAGGACCCCTCTCTCCATGAGATGTTGTAATGCACCATTTTGTCAAAACAAGGCATAATATGTAGCAATTTCTACTGTTATTTCCTTTCATCTCTCTTTCCTACCTACAATCAAGAAAAAACTCAGGGAACTTGAAGCATATGTAAGGTGCAATGAGCATACCATAAGGATGAGGATGGTGATTTGATGGTTACATATTTTCTCTCACATCCTAAGCACTAGCCACACTAGAGATACTAAATTCTTTAGGACTCTCAATCTATATTAACATACTAAAACATTTGTATCTTACACTCTCCTAACCCAAGAATCAAACCATCTCTAGCTTACGCAACAAAAGAAGAAATTAGAGAAACTGACTTGCCTTCTCATTACTCTTTATTTATAGTTGGAAAATAAGCATAGTGGGTTTATTCTCTCTAATTTAGTCAAATGTTACAAAGAAAACCCTATTGACATTTCCTTAGCTCAATAAGCAAAGGAGACCCACCTATGTTCCTAATTTCAAATTCCACGCTATGTGTTTTGACTTAGGTTTGTTTAGTTTCAAGTTTCTTTCTTTACCTTTAGATCTCAAAATCTCAATATAAGGCAAATTAGTTTCCTATATGGTAAACTCACCCTATTGTTTCACATTCTCTATGATAGCTAACCATGTCATTATTCTCTTCTTCAGCCTAATTTTCTTATAGGAAGATCAATCAGTGGATTTTTTTATATTTGTATGAATCATATAAACAAAAAGGCTCACAAAATATCTTTTACAACCAATCTAGTTTCCCCCAAACAAACAAATCCTATAACCTCCATATGTATATCTATGATTTACAGACAATTAAATAACATTTAACTTTATGTATATGTATATCTATCTATCTATCTATCTATCTATATCTATCTATCTATCTATCTATCTATCTATCTATCATTAATATATATATATATATAGTAATATATATATAACATACAATTTTATATATAATTTACTAATTTCCCTTATGGGGGCGAAGAATCATGGTAATTTAGGGATTGTTGCGGGTGATTCCCACCCCACCAAGCCTCAATAATTAACAAGGGTGGCATGGAAACTTTTTTCCATAGAGCCCCAAGTGAATTACATTCCCCCTCATTGGAAGTGACATTGCATTAGATGAAAGGACAATAAGTAGGGTTATAGTCATGTCAAAGCATTTAGGGTGATCATATGATGAGATTTACAATCCTGAAGTGAGTATGGGATGTGAATATGTGTGAGGTGGACAGGCTTTAACTAGACAGGAGACCAAGTTATAGAAGGATTGGAGTGCTTGTGGGCTGAGCATAGTGTCATGGAGGTCTAGCTCTAAAGCTTAGGGAGTCAAGCCTTAAGATAAGTTGGACTATTGGCAGTATAAATGGGACCTCGACATATTGAGTTTTCACTTCTTCTCATATCAGGGGGTTGTTGAGGCTATATTGTATTTGGTGGTTTGTTGCATGTTCTAGCGTCTAATAAATTCTACCCGAGACTTTATGGAATGGTGGGAGGAATGGAATTATAATTTCATCACTCATTTTTATTCCATAATTCTCAATGATTTTGGTGGTAAAATATGTATTTGGGAGTTCTAGATTTTAATTATTAATTCTGGTAGTATTACACACCTATGTTGGGGATAGGTTTTGGAGATTTAGTCATTTTGTTGGTGGCATGATGGGCTCCACTGGAGGGGTCTATGTCAGTCATCTTCCTTGTCTAGTCGAGTTAGATGTGGGGATTTTAAAGTCAAATTATTTGTGGATATCTAGGTGGGTTTTAAGGACTACTACCACCCTATTATCCTACTTGTGGGCTTAGTCAAGATTGAACCTAGGAAATTTTACCTATATTCCATACATTATGGAGAATTGGTGGTTTTTGGGTGAGTTTAGGGGTGAGTTCGAGGTTTTGGGGTTGAGCCTTACAACTTGTAATATTTAGTTTGTTACTTATACCAATGACGTTATGTCATCTTCGTGTCAGTTCCTTTCTAGATATTAGGCTTGTGAAATCCCCTGTAGGTTAATTCCCCTTATAAACATTGAAAATAATTCCTTATAATTATGTAACCATAAATTAAAATGGCTAAGACGAAGGGACATAGATTTGTAGAAAATCTTGTAGATTCGCAAGCTCGTACAATGTACTAAAGCATAGGACAAGAATCTCGTTCTACTTTCAACCAACGGAAGACAATAGAGATGAAAACAATATGCACAAGAAGAAGATTAATCAATGGGACATAACACAAGATGTATATGGGGAAAACCACTACTAAACCCTGTTATCTATATTGCATATACCAAAAATAAGAGTGAGGATACAAATATTGTTCTCACTATAACAATTTTGCACAAGTATGCTCAACTCTCTCATCTCACAAGCTAGCTCTTAGCCAACACTTAGCCAATTGTGCAGCTCTTCAAGCCACTAATATCTTGTGTAATTCCTAGGATGAATAAAGGGAATTCATGCTTCCAAAACTGTGCAATCCAAACATAGATCAATCTCAGATGCATGCATGATATTTACACTCCAGTAAATAATACAATTGGTAGTACATTGTCCATGCACTCTAGTCTTAACTAGCTCTTTCTCGTAATCGAAATGCATGAGTTTCTGATGAGGCAATCTTCAGTTAACTACAGTGACATGTGTGGATGCACTAGTGCACCAATTGAATGTTAACTCTCTATTAGTTCCACAAATAGTTTGGAACTAATTTAACTGAACTTAACTCATTAAATTGAGTGATCTAATTTTTAACTCAATTTAAACTCATATTGGATCCCTAAACCTTAGGGAGAACATATACATGACTACAGAAAGAATTCCAACTCAAAATTCCTAAGATAATTAAGTTAATTAAACTTAATTAACTATTTACAAGTTCCTATTAGAATAGAATTCGATTTTAATTCTCAGTTTAATTCAAGGACAAATTAAACTGGAATTTGTTGTTCCCATTTATCAACATTCCCCCTCAATAAGAAAGGGATTATCAGCTACCCTGATCCTGTCTCTATGAAACTCGAATTTACATATTGATAATGCATTTGTAAAAATGTCAGCATCTTTCTCCTCCATGGGAATGTACTCTAACAACATAATCTCGCCTCAATACACAATCTTTGAGATGATGATATCAGATATTGATATGCTTGGACCAATCATGAAAAACTGGACTTTCAGAGAGTTTGATACAGCTATGATTATCGCAGTAAATCACAATTGAATCCATTTGTTGACCAAACAAATGAAATAAGATCTTCCTCATCCAGATGGCCTCACATGCTTCCTGACTCAAAGCCATGTACTCTAGCTCTACCAAACTGAGTGAAAATGATCTTTATTTCTTGTTGTACCAAGAAACTATTGCTAACCCAATATTGAAGATCCTTCCTAATGTTCTCTCCTATCAGATGGACTCCCTACCCAATCTACAAAAATGAAGCCTTCAAGCTTCACTCCCTCTTTTCATATGTACCATAATCCATACTGAGAAGTGACCCTCATGTATCTCAACACATGCTTTGCGGCTTTCCAATACAGCTTAGTAGGCATAACCATCACTTGACTAAGTTGGTTAACTTCAGAGCACATATCCGGTTGTGTGTTCACCAAGTACATGAGTGAACCCACAAGATGCTTGTAAATATTAGCTTCCACAACTTCCCCTGAAGTAGCATCCTCCTTCCTCCAGTTACCTGCTAGAGGAGTCTCCATGTGTTTGTTGCTCTCCATGCAGAATCTCCTGAGTATCTCATTGGCATACTTGCCCTAAGACATGAACAACTCCCCATCTCCTTGCCATACCTCCATGCCAAGAATGTAATGCATGAGCCTCATGTACTTCATCTCAAACTCTCTTGCAAGGTCCTCCTTGCAAGGCTTGATCAACTGATCATCACCTATCAATATGAGAACATCAACATAAAGTACAATGATACAAAATTTACCTTTGACCACTATTTCGTAGAAGTTTGTATCCGCTTCACTCTTCAGGAAGCGCAACCCAGTGAAGTAGCTATCTATCCTGGTGTACCAAGCAAGGGGTGATTTCTTCAGTCGATACAACACTCTCTTGAGCCGACACACATGAGACTCACAGTCAAAGATATCAAATCCTTCAAGCTGCTCTATGTACATCTATTCCTCAATCATCCCATTAAGGAAGGTTGTCTTCACATCCATCTGATATATCTTCCAACCCATCTATTCTGATAGTGCCAATATAGATATGATTGATGAGTACCTTGCAACAAAAGCAAAATGTCTCATCCTAGTTAATCCCCTCTACATGTGAAAACCCACACACCACAAATCTAGCCTTATGCTTCTCCACAATACCATATGCCACATTCTTTACCTTCTAAATCCAATGTGAGCTCACCACTGACTTGTCCTTTGGTCTCGAGACAACATCTAAAAAAATGTTACGACCTAAGGAGTCATACTCCTCCACTATGGTATCAACCCAAACCGAATGTTGCATTGCTTCCTCAAAGGAAGATGGCTATATCACAACACATTTTCCCATAAGATCCATGTATCCAATGTACCTCTTAGGTGACCTACTCTGCTTGTGCTGAGAAGTGGGTGCTCCCACTTCTCTCGAGCATCATCCAACATTCTACCAACCTCTCTAGTGTGCTTTCTTCCCTCTCTAGAAGACTTTGCTTGAGTGGATGTCTCCACTCCTAGATCCTCTACTTGTGGCTACTCTACATATATCTAATGCTTCTCAAACTTAGGAGACAAAATATCCTCATCCACATGTATCTCAAGCTCCCTCTCAAGCGAAACTTGCATGCCCTTCCCCTCATCGAATTTGACATCCCTGTGAACCAATGTCATCTTGCTGGTTAGAAAGTAAACCTGATAGTTGTGAGGTGTATCAATGTACCCCAGAAATATCCCCAACTCTATTGTAGGCTCAAGATTCTTTCATGCATCTTTGGACACATGGTAATATATTGATGACCCAAAAATCCCAAAGTGACCAACATCTAGCCTCTTACTGGAATAAGCCTCCTTTGGTGTCTTCATCTCAAGTATCTAATGTGGGCTATGGTTCTAAACATACACCGTTGTGTTGCATGCCTTAGCCCACAAGTGAAGTTGTACGTCCTGATCATGCAACATCACCCTTTCTAGCCCTACTATGCTTATGTTCTTCTTCTCGAGCACCCCATTCTATTGATGGTTATGGGGTGTCGTTAACTCCTGTTTAATCCCTTTCAGTACATAGAAGTTCTTAAACTCATTTAAGACATACTCACCATTGTTATGACTTCATAGAGCTTTAACCTCATTTCCTGACTCTTTCTCCACCAATCCTTTAAACTCGCAAAACTTTGTGAAACATAGATCCTTTTTCCTCTAGGAAAAATATCCAACATTAACAAGAATAGTCATAAAAAATATAACATAATACTTGTGTTTCATCGTGGATGTTACCGAGAATGGTCCACACACATTTGAATGGACTCGCTGTAGAATAGCCTTTGCTCGACTATCTTTATCATGAAAGGAATACTTGGTGTATTTTTCCAAATTACACCCCTTGCATGTATCCAATTTCTCAAGTGTACCTTTCGGAAGACTGGTAGATATCTGCTACAATATCTTCAAAGCTCCATGATGCAAGTGGCCCAATCACCTATGCCACAACTCGTTAATGTCTCAACTGTACCTACTTTTATCTTTTCTGCTCAAAGAATCACACTCCTCTATCTCTAGCTTATAGTGATTCTTCATATGAATCCTTATCTTCCTTACTTGACCCGTGGCTATGTGTCAAAGGAATGTCTTTCCTTTCAAGAAGATCACATCATAGTCTCTATCCTCAAGCCTGACAATGAATACCAAGTCACTCTTCAGCCCAGGCACATACATAACATTCTTCAAGGTGAGTGGAGCCCCATGCTCCCTCTAAAAAGTAATCGTGCCTAATATAGTAACAATATACTTCTTGTTGTCACCCATCTTGATATTCCTATGGAGATCTCTCTCCTCCAGGTCACTGAATAAATCTTTGTCGCCAATCATGTGGAATTAAGCTTCACTGTCTAACTACCATACACTTCCCATCATTGATGACACCAGTTATGCAATGAGGGAAAAGTCCAATTCGAATTGAGAGGCCAAAGCCTCACCTCCCACTCCTCCTGAGGACTTGTTCTTGGACTTCTTGAGTGGAAAATTTGTAGCAAATGCCCCATCTCATGACAATGAAAGCACTTAAATTTCGTCATGTATTTCTTCTTACCTCTATGATAAGAATATGATTTGGAATGGGATTTTTTCCCTTTCCCCTTCTTCGCCTTAATCGCTAAGGGAGAATTCTCTTCATCAAGAGTCTTTGATGAAGAGTCATCCCTAGTGTTCCTCCTATTCTCCTCTTACCTCAAATTCAACCGTAGTCATTCCCAATCTGGCAGCTTCTCCCAACCATTGATAGAGTCCTGATAACTGTGATAACTCTTTGGGAATCCTGGAAGAGAAAGACTCACTGTATCATCCTCAGTAACCATGATTCCAACACTTCCAAGTTCATCATGACACTGAGTAAACTTGGTCAAGTATTTTGGAATCATCTCGCCTTTCTCCATTTTGGTTATTTGAAAGTTTGTCCTTGAGTGCCAATTTCATTGGGTCACTATTGTTCTGAAACAAGTCCATAAATGTTTTCCACGTAGCATATAGAGTTTCCTTGCCATGGAGACTCGAGACAATGTGGTCTTGAACTCCCTCAAGCATTATACACCTTGCCTTTGCCACACACTTCTTCCATTCAGCCAAATTTTGTGCATCCAATGCTGTTGGCCTAGGAATTTCTTGATCAATGAATTCCTTCAACCCATTATCCTCTAGCAAAGCCTCCATTCTGTCACTCTAGGATATAAAATTCTAGCTTCCTTCCAAGGCATACTCGAGCCACAAATTGCAGAATACCATTTCTTGATCCTCAAGTATGTATTGCAAATTTAAATTTCATATGTAACCCAAAACTGAAAACTTTGAAATCTCCTCTAGTATACTATTCTCAACTCCAATGCCATGTATAAAATCATATATATTCATAAGCTCGTGCAATTTAATAAAGCACAGGACAAGAATATACTTCTACTTTCAACCAGCGGAAGCCAATAGATCGATGAAAACAATATGAACAAGAAGAAGATAAATCAATAGCACATAACAGAAGATGTATTTGGGGAAAGCCACTACTCAAAAACCTGCTATCTATATTGCATAAATAAGAAATATGAGTGAAGACACAAAGCGTTTTCCTACTAGAAAAATTCCGCACAAGTATGTTGAACTCTCTCAGCTCAAAAGCTAGCTCTTGGCCAACACTTAGCCAATTTTGCATCTTTCGAAGCCTCTAATCTCTTGCGTAATTCGTAGGATCAATAGCCTGTATTTAAGGGGAATTAATTCCTCCAAAACTGCACACTCCAAACATAGGATCAATCTCTGATGCATGCATGATATTTAGCTATGAATTGTTTTATGGTAGCCATGAATGGTTGGTAGGTATGCTTTGAATTTGTCCAATCACATCAGTTAATGGAGTTGGTAAAGAGGAAAAACGAACTATGCGTGCCCTCAATAAATTTACAAAGCAGAAAGGACAAAAAATAATGAAGGATGGGCTACACTTGTAGCTGGGACAAGTGAAGTCAACCAATAGGGAAGTGATGGGGATGTGTTAACAAAATAACATCACCACCATCACTGAAAAATGACAGAATCACCATGGCCTAGGGGTAGAATAGGTGACAATGGTATTCGAATACACAACCGAAATGGTTGCAAAAATTAGTGAAAGAACCCATGAAAATATGGGGATAATGAGTGGGTTAAAACAAAAAAGGCGGAGGCCAAGAGGATATTGTTGGAAAAAGGAGGATCATTCAAGATTCATGTATGTAGGGAAATGAAAAAATTGGGGGGGTAAGTGGCTTTTGGTGAAGAACTTCATTTTGTTGTGAGGAAGAGAGAAGAACAATAGACTTAGAGAATTCAGGGAGAAGAGAAGCTCTAATTATAGTACAACTGAGAAACCCATGAGGCTTGTTGGATGATAATCATAGAGAAGATATGATGGTAGCACAACTAAGAAAAACATAAGGCTTGCTAGATGATAATCATAGAGAATCTCTAATTATAGGACAACTTAGAAACCCTTGATGCTTACTCGCTAATAATTACAGAGTAAGGTCAACTGATAGTTCAGTTGAGAAACCCAAAAGGTTTGCTGGTTGATAATCATTAAGAAGTGGTTGGGCCTTATAAGGCTGATAAATCCATAAGAGACTGTGCTAGATGATAATTTATGACTGGTTGAGTCATCCAGTTCTAGTGGGCTAATAACCCCTAATAGTAGTTCCATGGTGTTGAGATGAGAACACATGTGGTAGTTCCATTGAGAAGTTGTTGAAGAGTGCACTCATGTTCCTTCATAGATGACACAATTGATAAAACCTCCTTACCAATAACCTTATCTCTCTCCACATCTAAATTGAGACTCTTTGTGTCTAAATCCCCATATATATTAGTGTGTTGTATTCTATGTCCCTGTATATAAAAGGAAGTGTTATATTCCTTTATGTGAAAATGTTGAATAGTCGGTGGGTGAAGGAAGTGTAGCCTTGATACACCATGTTTTAGTTGATGGTATTGGTTTAATCTCCTAAGTAGGTGATGGTTGTATGTAACTGAAGTGGTTCACTTATTTTGTTTGATTAATTCAATAGTTGGTGAGTGTAGGTGAGGGAACCTCAAGACACCTTATTTTAGCTTGTAATGGTAGAGAAACAATTCTTTTTGAAGTAGATGAAGGGTGGAGGTGGTAGAATTCTAGATTCCCTTTGAGAAATTCATTGCATGAAGTAGCTAGTGAGTAGAGGTGGATAGTCCTTTTGACTCCTTGTTTTAGCTCGTAGCATTGATTTAATCCTTTAAGCACTCATCCTCAAGCTCTGGAATATAACTTTGGGTGACTATTGCAATAAAGGCTTAGATGTAGTGTATCTAAGTTTGGGTGGAGAGGTGGAATCTTAATCTCAATTGTTGAGCACATTTTATAAGATAAGTATATATTCGAACCTTTGTACATCAATTGTTGTGCATACATTTGATGTGTTGGCTTAAATCCTATTTTGGTACTAATTCAATGTGTTGTTCTAATTATTTTGGTATAATGTGGAATGTGATTTTCTTAATGCTTGAGGAATATTCATTTAATGTGTATTTCTTGAGTAAATGAATGAATTTCTGTATGTATTCACAAGCTTGCCTTTTTTCTTATCATCATCCTAAGAGGCCTACAGATCTCTAAAATTTTATGAGTTTGAATTTGTTCCAATGGACCTAAGTAAAATGGATGGAAAACACTTTGTCTTACTTATTATGTAGCTAATTATAGATTTAGCGTTTAGGCCTTATTAGTTTCAAGGCTTATGAAGTATAGTGTTACATATATGTGCAATATGTGTTTGTGTGTGTGTGTGTGTGTGTGAGTGAGTGAGTGTGTGTGTGTGTGTGTGTATGTTGAATGGGTTGGATAGAGCCCTATTAAAATATCAAGATAGATATCAGAACAAGTGCACATATATATTAATATGTAGTTATGCAGGCTAAGCCATAAAGCCATTAAAAAGCCCAACCCTTGAGATTTTAAGAGGCAATGTGTGTGGGCATTGTAACCAAGCACTGAAGGTGGAGAGGGTCCTATCATACTTTCATATATGTGCAACCAAGCTGGATGTTTAGGGCTTGGAGGAGCAAGGATGCTTGATCTTTATGTGTCATGCAAACAAGCACTATGTCCAAATTCTAGGGAGATCTCAACAACGGACAGGAAGGAAAGTCGTCAATCAATGTGAACTTTTTCATCTCAAAGGTTTTACTCCAGATATTTCGAAGGGAGGCTAGGAAAAACCCCACCATGATATAATCATCTACACAACATAGCACATTGGGGTTATTTTCCTGGTATTCAGCATAACCTGACGGAGGACCCCATATATATTTTATAATGTGATAGATGCATTTTCCATGTAGTAGTGGGTCTGGTTGGACCCACAACTATCTTGGAAGGCATCATGGCCAGGAGCTACGTCGCTACACATGATAGTCCAAATGGAAGTTGATGTTAGTGTGATGTGATGACTTGGGGTAGAAGACATCACCCCAACTGTAAAGATGGGTCATGTCACCATGATGTTTTTACCCCAGTACTTCCCTATGGTGTTGGGTGCAAATTCTCCTAGATTTTATTCCCGAGATGATATGGAAAGCTGGGTTGGTGTGCATAAAATATTGGAGTAGGGGAGATTTGTTGGCTATCCATGTCAACATGGATGTTTAAAGAGATAAGTCATCCGAGTAGCATTAGATGAATCAAAAGATCAAATGGCTAACGTGATGTAGAATTGGTGAAGCTTAAGTGCACGAAAATCAAAAAAGGTGTTGGGACACATGGAGGAGGGGTTCACGATGGATTCATGTAACCTCAATGCCTCTTCCCCAATAAATTCTTGAGGTCTTGGGTGTAGTACTTCTGGGATTTTATTCTCATGGTGATGTGGCTGCAAAAGGGCCCGTATGCCTATTACATGTACTTGTTAATCCTTGGTGTGTATTCGATCACTGCCAAAATGGAATAACCTTTGTATGTGTCAATGTCATAAACAGTTCAGCAGATGCCATGTAGGAAATGACATGGATTCCCACACAGATTCCATGTGGCTCATATATTTTGATCTAGGAGTCGGGTTAAGGAAAATTTTATATCATTGGAAAGGACTTCATGAGACAAATAAAATGATCATTTCATACATTTTAATTTTTGAGGAATTTGGAAAAGGTTTAAATTATAGACCCCATTTCCATATTTTTACCTTGGAGATTGGGTTAGTATAGTAACTTTCATCTTTTTACCTTAGTAGGATGATGGGCGGTAAAGGGGTTTGTTACAAAGTGGTACAAGAGCTTCCAATTTCAACACTTGGACTGGATGGCCTCTATCATAGAAGAGAAGTAGAGAAAATGTCTTAACTCTAAACCTTTGGGAATAAGTGAGTTCCCTATTGTAGAATTAAGAAAGTAATAGATCTAATGATTGGATCCTTGGAGATAGGGTGGAACTCTAGCTCTAAATGTTGTAGTTGAATGTAGATATCGTTGCATTATATTAATAACATTTGAGTGTGATTTGTATTTTGGTTATAGCAATATGATCATGCACTATATGATTGCTTTCTTGTGAAAGTGGGTGTTGTGTGTAACACATTGATTAAATGGCAATTTGTATTGATTGTAAGATTGTCTAAATATAAATGATACATTTCATAAATGTGAAAATTATAAATTATAAAAAAATGATAGGTGTTGATATGTTAAATGGTTTTTAACCTTTGAGGTTGCAGATGTTTTGTTTTTGTTGGCCTTGGTAATGAGATAAATTATATTTAATTCCAAGGATTCACAACATGGATATGGGTTACACTTTTTCGCGAAATGAGGGCAGGTTTTGGTGAAAAATGGATGCTCGATCGAGCTATTGATGTGCTTAAAAATAACTCGATTGAGAATTTAAAAAATCCCTTGATCGAGTTGTTTTCTAACCCAAGTTAAAGGCTAAATTGAGACTTATGGCTCGATCGAGACTTATGGCTTGATAGAGCTGTATTTTTCGTTCGAGCATTATTTCTTATTATAAAACACCATTCACAACCTGCACAAGTAATTTTGCTCAGACCACAAGAGGAAAAGGAGTTCGAGAGAATATTTCTAAGTCTGACCGAGATGGAGGGACTCAATCGAGCTACCACCAAACCTACCAACGATCCGAAGCCTCAAGCCGAGGCAGGTTTCCTGTCATTTTTATCTATTTTATTTAATTTGTTTATGTAAAATAAAATAAATTAATTTGAACAAAATTGTTGCATACAAAAACTACAAAAAAAAATCACGAAAATCTCCACGAAAACCACAAAAAACCACCAAGAAAACCCCTTAAAAGCACAAAAACACATATAATTTAGGTTTTCATTATTTTTTAAATTTCATTATATATGTTATCTACGATGGTAGCATGTTTATTATAAATATTTTTATGGTAAAAACTTTATTTTTGAATTATTTTACATTTTAAACTGTTTTTGATGAATTTAGTGAAATAAAATTTCAAAAACATTTGATTTTTTGTTATAAAATATGCATTTTAAATTTCGAACAAATTTGACGAGAAATATGCCCATTTTTTTTTCAAAATAGAAAATAATTAAACTATAACCGATAAATAAATAAATTAGGAGTTTGAAATTGACATAATGAATATGGTTGCTCATGGTGAACCT